>JBAIZL010000003.1:86667041-86787041 GCA_036971475.1 Prosapia bicincta | reverse complement strand
TTTGGGAAAAACACGCTACGAACAAATGTCTAGCGTAAAATGAAATCGTAAATATACTAAAGGAATTGCATCACAGCTAAAGGGCGAGTTTGCGCAACCGGCAGTGTTCGTACGAGGCGAAATAAAAATAAGTTTCCAAATATATTTAGATTTTGGATAAGATTCATGCTTAGGTAATAAATCATAAACAAGTAATATAAAAAAAAAATAAGTAAATTCCTACAAAGGGCAAAAATAAATTATTTTAGTTACTTTTTTATTAAATAATTACAAATAATATAATTAATAACTTTAACATTAGTTTATGACCATCCGAACGTTAAATTTTGTAAATTTCTAAAATCTTACAAAGACAGAAAGTTTTCAATCGCTATGTGGCGATCCTCATCGGTGTTTTCTATGGAAGACAATGATAAAGATCGCCACATAGCGATCGAAAACGTTCTGTCTCAAGGTTTTACAAAATTTAAAGTTCGGATGGTCATAAGCTAATGTAAAAGTGATTAATTAAGATTCACCGGACGTAATGGACTACAAAATTCAAGAATTAATACATATGACAGAATCACAAATTAAGTGGCTATATAAAAAGTGATATTAATTAATTAAATTTAATTAATGAATTAATATTTGAAAAAACTTAATGAATATCAAGTGTCATCTAATAAAAGTTTAAAAAAGTCTATTTAAACTTGAGTGGATGAATATAAGTATTTTATTTACGATTGAAAATTTTAACAAGACTTACCGTTATAAATATATGTAGTCTCTCTCTCTCTCTCTCTCTCTCTCTCTCTCTCTCTCTCTCTATATATATATATATATATATATATATATATATATATATATATATATATATATTGTAATGTTTTTACACAAATGTAAACACAAATAAAATGTAAAAACACAAATGTAATAAATAACAATAATTCAGAATATAAAAGAAGTAAATTAAAAATGGATGAAAAAAAGAAAATGTAAACAATGGAGCATTATTTATGTCAATAAACAGCCAATTCCAGGCCTACCAGAAAAAGTTTTTTAATAAGATGAAGTCAGCCGTGACAGAGAAACGACGTGAATCTGTGAGGAGAAGGATAATTCTCTGCAAGACAACGCACGACCTCTTGTTACTCATTGACCTGTTGATAAAATAGGCTGGGAGGTACTGCCTCCTCTCTTTTATAGCACCCTCTGATTTCCATTTGTTTGGTTCTCTGGAGGAGTCATTACGTAGTAAGGAGTTCTAGGATAACGAGGACAAAATGAAATTTGTGGGGAATTGACTCCTCACCAAGACAAAGAGTTCTTTGCAGCCAATATGAAAAAGCTAGTAGCCCATTGAGACTAATGCATAAATGTTGATTGAGACTATGTTGAAGAATAGGAAAAGACTTGTTTCGTAAAAACAATTAACGTTTTCTTCTCCAGGTTTGTTTATCTCTTTAATTATTTAATGAACCTCGTACATAAAAATTATTGCAACATAACTTCCAAGTAAACAGGAAAACAGATTTTAGCATGCACCTACTGTTGTTTCGCTTCGGAAAACTTCGGGACAATTCGGCAGAGAAAGACAGAGAATCGTACTCATATAAAAGCTATATAGATATACCTCGAGGGTGGAATTGTTCTGATTTCGATAGAATGTTAAGTGATGACGTCACCACCTCATTCTGGATGCAGGGAAATATTACACATACAAAATATAGCATGATCTATTACTCTTTGTTATGTTTCTATTGTCACGTTTTAAGGTAAAACGTATAGGTTAACATTATAGATAACTATCTCTAAGGAGATGCAACCCTTTATTTAGGTAAAGGTTTGGCCACAGTTTTTATAGGTAAAAAAATCATCCCTTAACTATTACATTTACTATTTTCTATTCCAACTAATAAAAACAAAGAAAATAATATTTAGAAATGTAAAAATGTTGGTAAATACAGTACAATTACGCAAAATGTTGGTAAATGCAGTACAATTACGCAAAATGTTGGTAAATGCAGTACAATTACTGTAATATTACATCCTGTAGCATTGTGCACGAATATAGACGTTGATCGATGCATATCTGGCTACATTATTACACTAATGGCGGTCTACAGTACCCAAAGATTTCGTGATAGTGGTTTAGGTTTGATATTACGGCATCTGTCAGACAAAACCCTTTTACATAAAAAAATGCATTAGTGGAAACACACCTTTGACCTCGTTTGCATTAGCGGTCATTTTAGCTACAGCCAAATAAAAACAGAAACTAACGTTAACATCTCAATTCACAATTACAGGGACTCGTTTGCCCCTCATATTGGCTATAACTATGAAATTGTAACTATAGGAAGTTCACAAATATAGCAAAACGCTAAATAATAACATTAAATTTACAAACATAATACTAATCACAAACTCAGTTTGGTCATATTATAAAAACCTGCTTTTTGTAAAAATGTTTTGTTGCCCATTAGGCCCTCAAAACCCGCCGAGGCCTCGTGACACCCATTCCCTAGCGAGCTGCCTCTGTCTCACATGAGCTTGCGGTTAGTATCTCGACCGTGAGTTAAGGAATCGGTATAGATTGCTCATGTAACGAGCTGATGAGCTCTTTCCGTGTAGATAAAGAGATAGTGAAATGAAACAGTACGGTAAGTGTCGCGTAAGAGCGGGATGAAAAAACCTGGCAAGAATGTAACACTGCCAGAAAAAATTCCGTGACGTATCATGTAGGAACCTTGGGGGTTCACCTTATTCTAAAGGATAATAATAAGTATTACCTTACAAATACTTTGTTAGTGAGGCTATTGTGGGAATGGCATGAACCTCTTCTTCTGCTGGCTACTCGAAACGGATATGGCATACAATGTAAAATTAATACCTCCGTTGTGGCGTAGCTGCGTCCCTCAGGGCGTATCCAAGAGGCACCCGTTACAGAAATGAGAAGCAAATAAATAATAGAATGTACATTTTGTCTATAGCTTTAGGATTAGAGCTAGAAGGTCAGTAGGGACTGCGTCCACCTGTCTGCGTCGTAGGCAGAGTCGTACCTACCCAGTGAGGAAATGAGTGTGGATGTTGTATGTGCGTGGACCTGTTTGTAGAGCCTTGTTGCTAACCAACAGAGGTGTTCTTTGACAAAACTCACTTTCAAGTCTGTGTGAAGAAGAGTTAATCTAGGTGCCTTCGTGATTATTCGCAAAACCTTGTTTTGGAATAACTGGAATCTGCGTGTGCGTGAAGAACCTGCATGGTCCCAGATGGGTGAAGAATACGTGAATATGCTGCGCAACATACGTTTGTTTACTCGGGTCTATGCCCCCAGAACTCCGCTAAGCCCTTGTGACAGCCCATCTCTAGCGAGCTATTTTCGTCTCACATGCGCTGCAGTTAGTATCCCTACCGCGCGTGAAGGAAACGGAATTGATTACCCATGTACTAAGTTAATAAGCTCTTTTCATAGGGAATCAGGAGATTGTGAAATGAAAGAGTAACAAGAGTGCTAAGAGTGGAATGAAAAACCTAGAAAAAAACCCCCGCCAGGAAAATCCTGCGACAGATCATGCAGGAACCCTTGGGGGTAGGACATCCTTATGCTAAGGGATAAAGAGGGATACCGCCTAATTTCAACAACCCCATCTAGCGGCCAACCTAGGCAATGATAAAGAACGCTTAGTCCGATCAAAAAATTTTGTTCGAGTAAGTTTTCGTAAATTTATTAAAAATTATATCTTCGGCAAGTAGCTTATTTGTAAAGTCAAAACTATATTATGTCTTAAAATACAAACGGTTTTATGCATTCTTATATGTACTAATTATTATTATTATTAGTTAGAAAACATTCTAAAGTGTATTATTTATCTGAAGTATTTTTAAAACCAGCAAGGTAGAAGACATTAATAAAAAACGCAACTTCAATTTCTCAAACGGTTTCCCAGACTTGGATAATTATTTATTTGGTGCCGCGTTGTTCATAAGTAATTGTAAACATTTGTTTACATTTATGTAAAGTTTAAATTTTTGTTGTAAACATATGAGATTAACTAAAGGTATATTAAGTTACCAGACTTTTCAATACGTTTTTGTGTTTTGGAATGGAAAACCTAATAACGATATATCGGTAACTAGTTGAGAACCAAATTTTGGTTTTTGGTTACGTAGGCTACGATACTGCTTTAAAACGAAATATATACTTAATATATATAATATAAATGTTACACTATTTAAAACATCCTAATCCTAAAAAAAGTTAAAAAGTTTTTTAAGCTTTAAGTTATTTTATTCATACTTTAAGCTTGTTTAAAAAAACTTTAGTATTTTTCATAAAATCTAAAAAAATATATATTTTCTAATAAAAAAAAGAAAAACATCCGGACTTAAAACATTTAAAGTAAACCATGTTAAAACTAGGTACGAAAAGGCAATTCTAATCGCAGGCGAACTTTATATCTCTAGGCTGTTATTGAGAGTGCACAGTGTAGTTAGGTTGGTAAAATCTTTCGTTACATATTGTACACGGCACCGGTAGTGTACAATACACAGGTGTTGTGGCAGAGGTGGAGGGCCATGGTTGAGCGCTCTTACAGCTGTGTACACACCTGTCTGTTCTCTGCGACATCAGTGACCAGACGGTGGCAGGACAGTATATCTACTATGCTCTGCTCTGTCATCTCGCTCCCTTTCTACTAAACCATAACCTATAAATATGTAATGTGTCAAAAACAGTATCACTGACAACAATGTAATTGAACAGTTACCAATTGTTACCCAATGTATCCATTGTTACTGGTAACAATGTTAATTATTACATTGTTGTTTGTTAATCAATCAGTTTACCACTAGCTACAATTGTTTTAGGTTAATCACAACCAATTTAGGACGATCCCTCTTTTCCAGGAGCTAATTCACAATGATACAGGGCGTGGTTTAAAGGGATGTCCTATTGGGGTAGCTAATAAAAAAGATAAAACTTTTTATTAACTAAGAATACACATAATACAGTTTAAGAACCTACAACAATATAGTGCTGTAAACAAAACATCACTAAAATGACACCTCCATTTTTTTTTAGAGTTTTTCTCTAAAGTTGTTCATTGCTCCACGAGTCATGTTGGACGGCATTGCTTCAACTTCTTGAGTTACCATTTTCTTGAAGGCATAGTTTGAGGGCAATGTTGGTACACCTTGGACTTGAGATAGCACAAGAGAAAAAATCAGACCTTGTGAGGTCTGACAAACACCATTTCCACGCAAAGAAATTACTTCCGTGAAACATTTCCATCGCCCATGAAAGAGACTGACATGCTGTGTGTAGTCTGCAGCGCCATCTTGGACCGCAAAAAGACAAACTAGCCACGTGCTACAGTGATGAAGGAGTCTAAGAACTGTAATACAAAAGCCGATATCTGTTCTAACTTTCTCCTCAATGTTACGGAAGACTTACATCATTGACCCCAATGAACAGTGAAGTTACCCATAAAAAATACTTTGCTAACAGTTTGATTTGATCTACAAGTACGTACTTTAAAGGTCATTAAAAGCTTTTCCTGCTTTTGGTTGGAGGAAACCGTTCAAGGCTCATAAAATAAGGGTCGACTTCAGAGAAAGACTCAACGAATGAATCAACAACGGAGGGCGCCATTTCAGTGATGTATTGTTTAAAACACTTCATATTGCATATCCTTAAACCCCATAATGTTTGTTCTTATTTAATAATAAAATTTTTTATTCGTATTTACTATCGTTTTTATTACCCTCCCTATTAGGGGTGCTCTTACCCCCCCTCAGTGTAAGTTTGCTTTCGAAGCCTTGAGAAGCTAGTAGTAACTTTGGGCAATAATCAGAGGGGTGAAGTTGCATAGTTTATTGATTGCACTTTTTACTCAAATTTGTTGAAAATATTTAATTTTTGTTTTATAATTTATTGTAATGTATATTTCTTTAAAAACAATTTAACTTTCTGGGAACATGTTTGTTATTTTGTGTGTGCTAAAACTAATATTTAGTAATTATTATTCTATTTAATATTTATTATAGGACAGTAGTATATTACTCCTATTCGATTTGGTTTCGTTTTAGTTGGCTTTCCTGTCACGGAAGTATCTGGCTCACATTGTACGAAAACTCAAATATAACAGCACGAATAAGTAAACCCAAAATAACGTTAGGTAGCGATGTCCTTGTTCGGGAACCAGAAAGGAATCTGGTTGGCAGAGTTTGCAATGACCTACAGTAGGGGTTCCCAAACTTTTTGGTACAACGCCCTCTCTTCTTGAAGTGAAACCCTCCACTTTACACTATGTATGAATGGTATGGCCATATAAAAAAGAAACAAATATTGTATATATTGAAAACAATTCATTTCAATATATATATATATATATATATATATATATATATATATATATATATTGAAAACAATTACTTTCACAAGAAACATGTTATAACAAGTTTTAATATGCAAGGTAAATTTTAACTGATAAAGAGAAAAGTCTGTTACTGAGATGGATGAGGTTGAATCTTTTCTCCCTAGCTTGCCTATTTGAGGTTGTATTTCAGTAAGAGCACAACGCAAGTCATTAGTACCATCAAGTTTGTTCCAATATATTTTGTTTTTATTGCAACAAGTGCTGAAAATGCTTTTCTCACAAGGAGGTGCTTGAAAATGGCAAGTATAATTGAAGAGCTGCCTGTGATACACTTTTAAGATCCAAATAGAAGATTTGTCCGTTGTGGCGGTGTTGCCGCATTGAATGGCAAACAATCGTTTCGCGACACTTTTGTAATAATATTTTTTTCAAAATGTCATGTTGATTTAATTACATTATTACAAATTTTGCACAACCTTTACTTTAAGCAAATCTGAGGTGTAAATTTAGTATTAAATTTTGATAAATTGTGTACTTAAATTTTAACTAAATGAGAATTTATCGGTGGAATCGAACGATAGTTTATTTGTCTAAACTGAAAATAAAACACATATATGTAGTAAGTCAATGGTCTTCAGCGCTTAGTATTTCATAATATTTGAAACGCGTTTTGTAAATACTGTTAAAGATATTTGTTTACAAATAATATGTTATAAGTGTTATATTCTTTCAATAAATACCCAAAGTACATTCGTTCTTCTTCGTCAGATGTTTGTTAGTTTACGCCTTTCATGTAACATTTAACGATCAGAAATATTTCCCAACAATCGTCCCTGTTGACGTTACAATCAGAACTATTTTTATGCAGTTCGTCCCCTACGATTTTACAATCATAACTATTTTCGTACAATTCGTCGGTGTCGATGTTGTAATAAGAACTTTTTACTTACATTTTATCCCTTTCGATGTTCCAGTCAAAACTATTTAGGTACAGTTCGTCCCTGTCGACGTACAATCAGACTATTTTCCTACAATTCATCCCTGTTGACGCGACTTACAATCAGAACTACTTTGTTACAGTTCGTCCCTGTCGACGTACAATCAGACTATTTTCATACAATTCATCCCTGTTGACGCGACTTACAATCAGAACTACTTTGTTACAGTTCGTCCCTGTCGACGTACAATCAGACTATTTTCATACAATTCATCCCTGTTGACGAGACTTACAATCAGAACTACTTTGTTACAGTTCGTCCCTGGCAACTTTACAACCAGAACTATTTTCGCACAGCTCGTACCAGTCCATGCTACAATTAGGACGTTTTTCTTACAAATTGTCCCTGTCGACTTTACAACCAGAACTATTTTCTTACAGTTCGTCTCCTACGATGTTATAATTAGAACTACTTTGTTACAGTTCGTCCCTGGCGACTTTACAACCAGAACTATTTTCGTTCAATTCGTACCAGTGGAGGCTACAATTAGGACGTTTTTCTTACAGTTTGTCCCTGTCGACTTTACAACCAGAACTATTTTCTTACAGTTCGTCCCCTACGATGTTATAAGTAGAACTACTTTGTTACAGTTCGTCCCTGGCGACTTTACAACCAGAACTATTTTCGTTCAATTCGTACCAGTGGATGCTACAATTAGGGCGTTTGTTCTTGTCGACTATTTTCGTACAGTTCATACCTGTTTAAGTTAAAATCAGAAATATTTTCGTACATTTTGTAACTGTCGACGGGACGTTTCAATTAGAACTATTTTTGTACAGTCACTGTCGAGTTTACAATCAGAACTATTGCGTGCAGTTCGTCCCTTTACAATCAGAAATATTTACGCCCCTGTCACCGATAAAATCGGAATAACAACTGAGTGAAATAGGTAGATAAAATCTTTAAGAACTTTATGACTTACAATTATCAAAAATATTATCCAAGTTTGCAATTTAATGCATAAACTTATAATTTCAATATAAATTGAAATTTTCGTTTTCCGAACACCCTTTTAACGCAATTTAAACAACCTTAGTGAAAGGATTAGCCATAAATTAATTTTACCGTCCAATAAGTTTCTTCGCACCGTCTGCAAAGTTCCGCAGAGCTAAATGATATACAGCGCTCCTGGCGATTAAACTTCTGAGATACATTGCAATCTGTTCTAATTGTTGGAATATTTTGGAGTAATTACAACAATGGGCTAATCGAGCCTTTGTGCAATGAAAAGGCCTTTTATCTTAGCAAACAAACGGGGGAGGCGTTTCGAAAGTACGGGCCATTAATTTCTGTTGGTTAAAGTCAGATGATTTATTGAGCAGTGACAAACTAATGTAAAATATCAAGAGATATAATTTTATTTTGTTAACGAATACAAAATTCATAACGTATATCTAGAAGCGTTTATGAGATCGAATAATTTATTTTCTTTTGTGTTAATATTTTAATTAATTGTAAATATGTAAGATTACATGTCTATAAGTTATTGCGGTAGAGTCGTTGTCCTTTTGTATTCTTTTGTAAGATATACTTATAAATAGTTATATTCTTTGATTTGGTAAATAGTTATTTATATCATAAGAGAAAGGTAGAATATGTTTATTAAAAAATTCAAATCTTATAATAAGTGTTCCGAGAGCGGTTTAGCTTCTTTAGCCATTATTATAATGGGACTTAGGAAGAGGGGTTTAGTGTATCTTAGTGCCTACGAAGATACTACGAAAAGGGTTTGGCGACTCTTAATCTCTATTAGGAGAGGGTCTACTAACAAAAAGGTTTAGCACCTCTTAGTTATTACTAGAAGAGGAGATACTAATAAGTGGGGTTTAGCACCTCTTAGTCATTACTAGAAGAGGAGACACTAATAAGAGGGGTTTAGCACCTCTTAGTTATTACTAGAAGGGGAGGCACTAATAAGTGGGGTTTAGCACCTCTTAGTCATTACTAGAAGAGGAGACACTAATAAGTGGGGTTTATCACCTCTTAGTTATTACTAGAAGGGGAGGCACTAATAAGTGGGGTTTAGCACCTCTTAGTCATTACTAGAAGAGGAGACACTAATAAGAGGGGTTTATCACCTCTTAGTTATTACTAGAAGGGGAGGCACTAATAAGTGGGGTTTAGCACCTCTTAGTCATTACTAGAAGAGGAGACACTAATAAGTGGGGTTTATCACCTCTTAGTTATTACTAGAAGAGGAGACACTAATAAGAGGGGTTTAGCACCTCTTAGTTATTACTAGAAGAGGAGACACTAATAAGTGGGGTTTATCACCTCTTAGTTATTACTAGAAGGGGAGGCACTAATAAGTGGGGTTTAGCACCTCTTAGTCATTACTAGAAGAGGAGACACTAATAAGAGGGGTTTATCACCTCTTAGTTATTACTAGAAGGGGAGGCACTAATAAGTGGGGTTTAGCACCTCTTAGTCATTACTAGAAGAGGAGACACTAATAAGAGGGGTTTATCACCTCTTAGTTATTACTAGAAGGGGAGGCACTAATAAGTGGGGTTTAGCACCTATAATTATTACTAATAGAGGAGACACTAATAAGAGGGGTTTATCACCTCTTAGTTATTACTAGAAGGGGAGGCACTAATAAGTGGGGTTTAGCACCTCTTAGTCATTACTAGAAGAGGAGACACTAATAAGAGGGGTTTAGCACCTCTTAGTTATTACTAGAAGGGGAGGCACTAATAAGTGAGGTTTAGCACCTCTTAGTCATTACTAGAAGAGGAGACACTAATAAGAGGGGTTTATCACCTCTTAGTTATTACTAGAAGGGGAGGCACTAATAAGTGGGGTTTAGCACCTATAATTATTACTAATAGAGGAGACACTAATAAGAGGGGTTTAGCACCTCTAAGTTATTACTAGAAGGTGAGGCACTAATAAGTGGGGTTTAGCACCTCTTAGTTATTACTAGAAGGGGAGGCACTAATAAGTGGGGTTTAGCACCTATAATTATTACTAATAGAGGAGACACTAATAAGAGGGGTTTAGCACCTCTAAGTCATTGCTAGAAGAGGAGACACTAATAAGAGGGGTTTATCACCTCTTAGTTATTACTAGAAGGGGAGGCACTAATAAGTGGGGTTTAGCACCTCTTAATCATTACTAGAAGAGGAGATACTAATAAGAGGGGTTTAGCACCTCTTAGTTATTACTAGAAGGGGAGGCACTAATAAGAGTGGTTTATCACCTCTTAGTTATTACTAGAAGGGGAGGCACTAATAAGTGGGGTTTAGCACCTCTTAATCATTACTAGAAGAGGAGACACTAATAAGAGGGGTTTATCACCTCTTAGTTATTACTAGAAGGGGAGGCACTAATAAGTGGGGTTTAGCACCTCTTAATCATTACTAGAAGAGGAGATACTAATAAGAGGGGTTTAGCACCTCTTAGTTATTACTAGAAGGGGAGGCACTAATAAGTGGGGTTTAGCACCTCTTAGTCATTACTAGAAGAGGAGACACTAATAAGAGGGGTTTATCACCTCTTAGTTATTACTAGAAGGGGAGGCACTAATAAGTGGGGTTTAGCACCTCTTAGTCATTACTAGAAGAGGAGACACTAATAAGAGGGGTTTATCACCTCTTAGTTATTACTAGAAGGGGAGGCACTAATAAGTGGGGTTTAGCACCTCTTAGTCATTACTAGAAGAGGAGACACTAATAAGAGGGGTTTAGCACCTCTTAGTTATTACTAGAAGGGGAGGCACTAATAAGTGGGGTTTAGCACCTCTTAGTCATTACTAGAAGAGGAGACACTAATAAGAGGGGTTTATCACCTCTTAGTTATTACTAGAAGGGGAGGCACTAATAAGTGGGGTTTAGCACCTATAATTATTACTAATAGAGGAGACACTAATAAGAGGGGTTTAGCACCTCTAAGTTATTACTAGAAGGGGAGGCACTAATAAGTGGGGTTTAGCACCTCTTAGTTATTACTAGAAGGGGAGGCACTAATAAGTGGGGTTTAGCACCTATAATTATTACTAATAGAG
The DNA here is from genome assembly GCA_036971475.1 of Prosapia bicincta. NCBI lineage: Eukaryota > Metazoa > Arthropoda > Insecta > Hemiptera > Cercopidae > Prosapia > Prosapia bicincta. Next base: position 86,775,675 of record JBAIZL010000003.1, on the reverse strand, counting down.
GAGACACTAATAAGAGGGGTTTAGCACCTCTAAGTCATTACTAGAAGAGGAGACACTAATAAGAGGGGTTTATCACCTCTTAGTTATTACTAGAAGGGGAGGCACTAATAAGTGGGGTTTAGCACCTCTTAATCATTACTAGAAGAGGAGATACTAATAAGAGGGGTTTAGCACCTCTTAGTTATTACTAGAAGGGGAGGCACTAATAAGAGGGGTTTATCACCTCTTAGTTATTACTAGAAGGGGAGGCACTAGTAAGTGGGGTTTAGCACCTCTTAATCATTACTAGAAGAGGAGACACTAATAAGAGGGGTTTATCACCTCTTAGTTATTACTAGAAGGGGAGGCACTAATAAGTGGGGTTTAGCACCTCTTAATCATTACTAGAAGAGGAGATACTAATAAGAGGGGTTTAGCACCTCTTAGTTATTACTAGAAGGGGAGGCACTAATAAGTGGGGTTTAGCACCTCTTAATCATTACTAGAAGAGGAGACACTAATAAGAGGGGTTTATCACCTCTTAGTTATTACTAGAAGGGGAGGCACTAATAAGTGGGGTTTAGCACCTCTTAGTCATTACTAGAAGAGGGGACACTAATAAGAGGGGTTTATCACCTCTTAGTTATTACTAGAAGGGGAGGCACTAATAAGTGGGGTTTAGCACCTCTTAGTCATTACTAGAAGAGGAGACACTAATAAGAGGGGTTTATCACCTCTTAGTTATTACTAGAAGGGGAGGCACTAATAAGTGGGGTTTAGCACCTCTTAGTCATTACTAGAAGAGGAGACACTAATAAGAGGGGTTTAGCACCTCTTAGTTATTACTAGAAGGGGAGGCACTAATAAGTGGGGTTTAGCACCTCTTAGTCATTACTAGAAGAGGAGACACTAATAAGAGGGGTTTATCACCTCTTAGTTATTACTAGAAGGGGAGGCACTAATAAGTGGGGTTTAGCACCTATAATTATTACTAATAGAGGAGACACTAATAAGAGGGGTTTAGCACCTCTAAGTTATTACTAGAAGGGGAGGCACTAATAAGTGGGGTTTAGCACCACTTAGTTATTACTAGAAGGGGAGGCACTAATAAGTGGGGTTTAGCACCTATAATTATTACTAATAGAGGAGACACTAATAAGTGGGATTTAGCACCTCTAAGTCATTACTAGAAGAGGAGATACTAATAAGAGGGGTTTAGCACCTCTTAGTTATTACTAGAAGGGGAGGCACTAATAAGTGGGGTTTAGCACCTATTAATCATTACTATAAGAGGAGACACTAACAAGAGGGGCTTAGCACCTCTTAGTTATTACTAGAAGGGGAGGCACTAATAAGTGGGGTTTAGCACCTCTTAATCACTACTAGAAGATGAGATACTAATAAGGGGGGTTTAGCAACTCTTAGTTATTGCTAGAAGGGGAGACACTAATAAGTGGGGTTTAGCACCTCTTAATCATTACTAGAAGAGGAGATACTAATAAGAGGGGTTTAGCACCTCTTAGTTATTACTAGAAGGAGAGGCACTAATAAGTGGGGTTTAGCACCTATTAATCATTACTATAATAGGAGACACTAACAAGAGGGGTTATATCACCTCTTAGTTATTACTAGAAGGGGAGGCACTAATAAGTGGGGTTTAGCACCTCTTAGTCATTACTAGAAGAGGAGACACTAATAAGAGGGGTTTATCACCTCTTAGTTATTACTAGAAGGGGAGGCACTAATAAGTGGGGTTTAGCACCTCTTAGTTATTACTAGAAGGGGAGGCACTAATAAGTGGGGTTTAGCACCTCTTAACCATTACTAGAAGAGGAGATACTAATAAGAGGGGTTTAGCACCTCTTAGTTATTACTAGAAGGGGAGGCACTAATAAGAGTGGTTTATCACCTCTTAGTTATTACTAGAAGGGGAGGCACTAATAAGTGGGGTTTAGCACCTCTTAATCATTACTAGAAGAGGAGACACTAATAAGAGGGGTTTATCACCTCTTAGTTATTACTAGAAGGGGAGGCACTAATAAGTGGGGTTTAGCACCTCTTAATCATTACTAGAAGAGGAGATACTAATAAGAGGGGTTTAGCACCTCTTAGTTATTACTAGAAGGGGAGGCACTAATAAGTGGGGTTTAGCACCTCTTAGTCATTACTAGAAGAGGAGACACTAATAAGAGGGGTTTATCACCTCTTAGTTATTACTAGAAGGGGAGGCACTAATAAGTGGGGTTTAGCACCTCTTAGTCATTACTAGAAGAGGAGACACTAATAAGAGGGGTTTATCACCTCTTAGTTATTACTAGAAGGGGAGGCACTAATAAGTGGGGTTTAGCACCTCTTAGTCATTACTAGAAGAGGAGACACTAATAAGAGGGGTTTAGCACCTCTTAGTTATTACTAGAAGGGGAGGCACTAATAAGTGGGGTTTAGCACCTCTTAGTCATTACTAGAAGAGGAGACACTAATAAGAGGGGTTTATCACCTCTTAGTTATTACTAGAAGGGGAGGCACTAATAAGTGGGGTTTAGCACCTATAATTATTACTAATAGAGGAGACACTAATAAGAGGGGTTTAGCACCTCTAAGTTATTACTAGAAGGGGAGGCACTAATAAGTGGGGTTTAGCACCTCTTAGTTATTACTAGAAGGGGAGGCACTAATAAGTGGGGTTTAGCACCTATAATTATTACTAATAGAGGAGACACTAATAAGAGGGGTTTAGCACCTCTAAGTCATTACTAGAAGAGGAGACACTAATAAGAGGGGTTTATCACCTCTTAGTTATTACTAGAAGGGGAGGCACTAATAAGTGGGGTTTAGCACCTCTTAATCATTACTAGAAGAGGAGATACTAATAAGAGGGGTTTAGCACCTCTTAGTTATTACTAGAAGGGGAGGCACTAATAAGAGGGGTTTATCACCTCTTAGTTATTACTAGAAGGGGAGGCACTAGTAAGTGGGGTTTAGCACCTCTTAATCATTACTAGAAGAGGAGACACTAATAAGAGGGGTTTATCACCTCTTAGTTATTACTAGAAGGGGAGGCACTAATAAGTGGGGTTTAGCACCTCTTAATCATTACTAGAAGAGGAGATACTAATAAGAGGGGTTTAGCACCTCTTAGTTATTACTAGAAGGGGAGGCACTAATAAGTGGGGTTTAGCACCTCTTAATCATTACTAGAAGAGGAGACACTAATAAGAGGGGTTTATCACCTCTTAGTTATTACTAGAAGGGGAGGCACTAATAAGTGGGGTTTAGCACCTCTTAGTCATTACTAGAAGAGGGGACACTAATAAGAGGGGTTTATCACCTCTTAGTTATTACTAGAAGGGGAGGCACTAATAAGTGGGGTTTAGCACCTCTTAGTCATTACTAGAAGAGGAGACACTAATAAGAGGGGTTTATCACCTCTTAGTTATTACTAGAAGGGGAGGCACTAATAAGTGGGGTTTAGCACCTCTTAGTCATTACTAGAAGAGGAGACACTAATAAGAGGGGTTTAGCACCTCTTAGTTATTACTAGAAGGGGAGGCACTAATAAGTGGGGTTTAGCACCTCTTAGTCATTACTAGAAGAGGAGACACTAATAAGAGGGGTTTATCACCTCTTAGTTATTACTAGAAGGGGAGGCACTAATAAGTGGGGTTTAGCACCTATAATTATTACTAATAGAGGAGACACTAATAAGAGGGGTTTAGCACCTCTAAGTTATTACTAGAAGGGGAGGCACTAATAAGTGGGGTTTAGCACCACTTAGTTATTACTAGAAGGGGAGGCACTAATAAGTGGGGTTTAGCACCTATAATTATTACTAATAGAGGAGACACTAATAAGTGGGATTTAGCACCTCTAAGTCATTACTAGAAGAGGAGATACTAATAAGAGGGGTTTAGCACCTCTTAGTTATTACTAGAAGGGGAGGCACTAATAAGTGGGGTTTAGCACCTATTAATCATTACTATAAGAGGAGACACTAACAAGAGGGGCTTAGCACCTCTTAGTTATTACTAGAAGGGGAGGCACTAATAAGTGGGGTTTAGCACCTCTTAATCACTACTAGAAGATGAGATACTAATAAGGGGGGTTTAGCAACTCTTAGTTATTGCTAGAAGGGGAGACACTAATAAGTGGGGTTTAGCACCTCTTAATCATTACTAGAAGAGGAGATACTAATAAGAGGGGTTTAGCACCTCTTAGTTATTACTAGAAGGAGAGGCACTAATAAGTGGGGTTTAGCACCTATTAATCATTACTATAATAGGAGACACTAACAAGAGGGGTTATATCACCTCTTAGTTATTACTAGAAGGGGAGGCACTAATAAGTGGGGTTTAGCACCTCTTAGTCATTACTAGAAGAGGAGACACTAATAAGAGGGGTTTATCACCTCTTAGTTATTACTAGAAGGGGAGGCACTAATAAGTGGGGTTTAGCACCTCTTAGTTATTACTAGAAGGGGAGGCACTAATAAGTGGGGTTTAGCACCTCTTAACCATTACTAGAAGAGGAGACACTAATAAGGTTGGTTTAGCACCTCTAAGTTATTACTAGAAGGGGAGACACTAATAAGTGGGGTTTAGCACCTCTAAGTTATTACTAGAAGGGGAGACACTAATAAGTGGGGTTTAGCACCTCTAAGTTATTACTAGAAGAGGAGACACTAATAAGAGGGGTTTATCACCTCTTAGTTATTACTAGAAGGGGAGGCACTAATAAGTGGGGTTTAGCACCTCTTAATCATTACTAGAAGAGGAGACACTAATAAGAGGGGTTTAGCACCTCTTAGTTATTACTAGAAGGGGAGGCACTAATAAGTGGGGTTTAGCACCTCTTACTTATTACTAGAAGGGGAGGCACTAATAAGTGGGGTTTAGCACCTATAATTATTACTAATAGAGGAGACACTAATAAGAGGGGTTTAGCACCCTTAGTTATTACTAGAAGGGGAGGCACTAATAAGAGGGGTTTATCACCTCTTACTTATTACTAGAAGGGGAGGCACTAATAAGAGGGGTTTAGCACCTATAATTATTACTAATAGAGGAGACACTAATAAGAGGGGTTTAGCACCCTTAGTTATTACTAGAAGGGGAGGCACTAATAAGTGGGGTTTAGCACCTCTTAGTCATTACTAGAAGAGGAGACACTATAAACGGGTTTAGCATCTCTTAGCATCTCTTAGTTATTACTACAAAGGGACCTACTAAGAGGGGTTTAGCACCCCTACTAGAAAGGAACATACTAAAAAAGGGGGGTTTAACTCCTTTTGCCTTCTACTAGGAAAGTACATACTAAGAGGGGTTTAGCACCTCTTGGTTATTACTAGAAGCGGACTTAGTAAGAAGGTTTTAGAACTTCCTACTTCCTACTAGGAGGGAACACTAATAAGAGGGGTTAACTCCTTTCGGTTTCTACTATGAAAGTACATACTAAAGAGAGTTTAGTACCTTTTGGTTATTACTAGAAGGGTACTTAGTAAGAAGGGTTTAGCATCTCTTACTCCCTACTAGGAGGGAAGATACTAATAAGAGGGGTTTAACTCTTTTCGGCCTCTGATAGGAAAGTGCATACTAAGAGGGGTTTAGTACCTCCTAGTAATTAGTAGGGGGCTTACTTCTAAGAGGGTTTAGTGCCTTTTATTCTCTACTAGGAGAGAACCTTGTACTAGAGGGACCTACTAAAGGGTTTTAGAATCTCTATATCCCTATTAAGAGGCTACCTACTAAAGTCTTTTAGCTCTTCTTAGCTCTTACTATGATGGAACCTACTAAGAGGGCTTAGTTTCTTTCAATTATTACTACAAGCAGTCCTGCTAAAGGGTTTTGCGTCCGTTAGTCATTAATAGAAGTTTACCTACTAAAGGGGATTATCTTCTCTTAATCTCTACTAGGAGTGGGTCCTACTAATAAGGATTTCGCATCTCTTAGTCTGTACTAGAGAGTAACTTACATAGAGTGGTTCAGCACTTTTTTGACCTCTATTAGGTGAGGAGCTACTAGAGGTTCTTCATTTTACTCACTATCTTTTCCACATCTTTTAATATTGTTATCCCAAAGCATAAAAGTGTGTGTGTATGTGTGTGTGTGGGCTAGCGCGGTTTCACTTTCAAAATTTAAAATTAAATATATCATTAATTATATTGAGTTGTTGTAGTTAGATTTATTGATATAAAATTCAATGTTTGTAATAACTGTTAAATAACATGTTAAATTAAATGTATAAAACATAAAACAACCTACAAGATATAACAGATGTATGAAATCTTACGTTATAAATGACTTTAATGAAATAATAATTATTTCCTAATCTAAAACAATTAAATTTGAAAACCACTTTAACCGTAACCTCCAAAATGCCTCAAAGTTAATATGAAAACAGGTGTTAGCCTTAACCTGCTTGGCACCGCGCCTGGCTTTCAGAAATGTTTGGTGTGATACGTTCATGTTCGGAAGTCTGATAGGAAATTGTCCTTATGATGCTTTTTCTGTGTCACTAAAATTGTTTAGACGATCCTAAACTAGTTTTTATTTCAATAAATCATAGCGTGAAGCGATAAACACCGTTAAAAAAATTTCAAATACACCGCTACACTTGGCTAACCCAAATGAATTCTCACTGTATAGGTCCGGGCCGCTACAACGCATTCACCACTGGTATAGATATGTTTAATCAATATCTGTCAGAGCAGGTCTAACCTAATGCTTCCTATTGATTTTACGTCTCTCATAATTTGGCAAACGTCAGGTTCTACTCTCATTCAATAAAACCACTGTGTGGATGTCTTGGGCAGGTGATGAATCTTCGAGAATAGTTCTGTGAAGAGCCGGTACCTAGCCTAGCCTATACTCTGTGACAACACATTGTAAATATAAAATACTTTTGCTACCTACGTAAGTTTAGATGTGTTTGTGTATTTATTATTGTTTTCAGTACACTTGCGTTCTTAAAGTGGTTCAGTAAATTATAAGACAATTTAGATTAAATAACTATTGTTTAATTCACACGCTTGTATGACTACTATTAAATAATAGTATTACACACCTAACATTTATAAAAGCGTCCACACACTGTTTCAGTTAGGTTTAATAATAACTATTGAGTTCGATAATAACCTATTTATAGTTAACACGAACCAAACTGTCACTGTTTCTCACTTTGTCACTAAATGTCTTTACCCTCTAAACGGCCCCCAACACTTTACGAAACCTATATATATATATATATACAGTATATTTGTGTGTGTTGTACGTGTGTGTGTGTGTGTGTGTGTGTGTGTGTGTCTGTATCGCGTGTGTGTAGACTTGCCACTTTTAGCAATTTCTCGTACTTTCTAGCCACTTCACTTCTTAGAAAATTCTAGACTGTACCAGAAGTGTGGAACTGTTTTATCCGCTCAAGAGTGAAAGGACTTGTATATCAAGGACTTCTATTTGTCAAGCAGTGAGCCATAATTCACATACGGGACTTTTCTCGTTAAAATATGACTAAAAACCAAGATTTTACTATAACTTATTTTATATTAACAAACTTTCATTGGATTTCATTATTTCTTCAAGTTACATTTTGTTTAAAATATGAAAAAGTTTGATCTGGAAATCTATTTACGACATGTAAATACATTTTTTCTCTGGGGATAGATTTGACCAAACAACATTTTTTTGTTTTCTTGCCATGTTAAAAACGTAGTTGAGTTAGAGTTTTTTTAAGGACGTTTTCTAGATATAAAAATTTTGCGCGGTTGTAAACAGCTGTACGATTTATATTTTACGTAAAGGCAGCCAGGGCGCTGTTAAGCGTCTAGAATGTTCTATAAAGATTTTATAACTACTTATCTCATGTTTCACACAAATAATTTTACTTTTCATACTCTATTACAGCTTCGAGTCGCCAGAACACTCCCTACCCTATAACATGACAACCCGGCCACAAAGGTTCCTCCGTGATCTACCAAGAGTTTTCTGGTATGGCTTCTTTCTTGCCAGGTATTAAAGTTCTGTTTCCTTTCTAAGTGATGCAGGGTGAGATAATACGGAAAACCGGGTCGTTTGTAAGGTTCTAATGGTTTCAAAAGGTTCTGGAAAAGCATGTAAAACTTTGGTTGGAGTATCGTCTCATTCCAGGAAGAGGGTCAGTAACCAATATAACCATTACAGTAACACAGTGGTACCAAGGCTCGTGGTACCAAGTCCTCATTCTCGGCTCTAACTCTAGTCACCCTGTCGGAAATCACGACTTTGAAATTGGATACGTGGGGGCGTGGGTTTACATGCTGGGATGACGATTCTCTCCAACATTAGCATCTGTCTTTGCGTTCTTAGTACGAGGGGAAATAGGTGAACGCTTATGTAGCCTTCTTCTATATCTTCATATTTCTTCTTTAAACTTTCTACAAACACTTGCGACGAGATGACAAGAGGCACCAGACAGTTAAATATCACAGAAGTTTGTTAGGTACGGGTTGGGCATGTCCTGGGAGAATATGACTAGTCCAAGTGGGCACCTGAAGGTTAGCTGAAGCCGTAGATGTGGCATATGCAATTTAGCGCTAGAGGGAAGATTTAACCAAACTAAAAATGTTACCATGAGATTGTGTTACCAAGTCACACCAATTCTCCTGGGGATCACGTGTTTGAGGAGGATCTCGTGAGGTAGTGGTTTCAATAAGTTAGTGGTGGACTTTCGTCTTCCGTTCTGTGTGGAAGAATCTACGTTTAATTATTTTGATGCAGAGTAAATCTTTATCAACGTTTTCCTTCTGTATAGAATCTACACTATCTTCAGATTATAACGGAAAGAGCTAAAGAGCTTGGAACGTGGTTCGTCAATCCTGATTCCCTTAGACGCCTTATGGACAACAGCAGCATGCGCAGGTGAGACAGAAACGGCTCGAGAAACGCGAATTACGCTGAACGAAGCTGGGCAGGTTTGAAGTCTTCAGACCTGGGTTGAAAAAATCTTTTATTTGACAGAATACCTGTAAACAGCACTGAATTTTTATTTTCAGTTTCATAATTTCAAATAAAACAAATATTTTTGTTTTGGATGATTTAGATTACCTAGAGATACAAATTTATTCATTCTGACTTAATGAGATAAAAAGCTTCCCCTTATTAAATTCCACTTCAGTACTTTCCGGGTGACCAGCACCATACGAGTGATTTATTCGGACGAGAAGCTTCGCTAGCTTTACTATTGACGGGATGATCATGATCAGACAAGCTTCCATTCTGGCTTCCTTCATCATTACCACATGACCTCTCATTTCCTTTATTTCTCTACTACACGACGTGAAGAGTCCACTCGCCTTTATGAAACTCTTATATTAAGTATACAATCTCTTCACCCATGATACAACGATTTTTTCTTTTATACCATACCGGTTTATACACGAGTATTCAAATTAAAGATAACCTTTTTCAACTCTTTTATAGGTCATAATGACCAAACGTATCGCCTTAAAATCATAAAACAATTTCTTATTATAGATGTTGATAAAATTTCAATTTACCATAGTTAATAGAAATAAGGGTGCAAATTATATTTTTCACTATGCAAGGTACCTATAACTAATGTTTAGGCCTATAGACAAGTAGATTTGAATTTGCGAAATGTAATATGTAGCTTGGGGTAATTGAGCTTTTAAACGATGGAATTGTGTTTTTAACTGGGGCACCGCTGAGAAGGCGCCATCCGTTCGATAGTTTCACTAAGAAATTAGAATTATTCTTATGGTAATACTCCGTTGTGCGCCCTAAAAAAATCTTCGTGTTTAAACTAATGTTCTAAATATAATACAATGTTTTTCGACTTTTGGAAGTCAATAATTCTAAACCTTTTCATTTTTACTTAATAATGAGATGTTTCTCCAACTATCACTTTTGGATTATTCTTTGTTTTATAAGAAAACGTTACATTAACTGTTCCGTTCGGATAGCATTTCGTCCATCACAAATGGCCTCGCTTCTCTCAGCTGACCTCTAAAATTTATAATAGACGTCTGGAGCTTTCGCGTGCTCGTAACCTTTCCGCCATTTTCTTTTATGTTTTTATCGATTGCGACTGTAGATAACCTTTTAAGTACTACTTGTATATCATATGTTTGTATTATAAGCAATGTATAATGCAATACAGTAACAATACAATATAATAAAGGTTTCATACACAAACACACACACACACACACACACACACACACACACATACAAATTCACACACACACACACACATACAAATTCACACACACACACACACACACACACACACACACACACACACACACACACACACACACACACACACACACACAACACACCACACACACTCCACCACACACACACACACACACATACAAATTCACACACACACACACACACACACACACACACACACACACACATATCAAAATCTTGTTGCTGTTTATGACGATCTGGTTGTTAATTCTTATTACACTTTTGCTATTACTTGCGACCAGACTTTTTGTTAACTAAAAGTTGTTAAATTGTTAACTTCCACTTGGAGGAAACGTTTTCGTCTTACGACTTCTTCAGCCTCGTATTTTTTTTTCAAAAAGTATAGTATAGATATCACTTACACTTTAAAGTACTTATACAAGAAAACAAGAATCTTTCTTGGTATATTTGTGAGTCGACTTTCGAGAACCATTAAATACGTGCTCTCATTTTCAAGCCTATTGAGACTGACGGCTTCCTATAGTTGGCAGGTGTGTGGAAACTCCGTCATCTCGTGATATGTCATCATCAATATCAATAGGATTAATACACAACAACTACACTTGGTACAATTGCAATTAGTTTGACTGATGATGATCACAGAAGTTAATGAAACGCGTCTCAGAAAATACTATTTATAATTGTGATGTTGTTTACCGTTATTTATTAATTTTATTTATATAAAATAGTGTATCAGAATCTTTACAGGATTCTAAAATATTATGCGGTCTTAACAATAACTCACGGATGTTTCAGATTTGCAATATGTATGAAAACTATTTCACGCCTATGAGACCATTTCCGGAACTAAGTCAAGCCCGTCTGGCATTTTGGAACTTGGGTTGTCCGAGTCACTTAATCTTAACAATCATGAGACCTACCCACGTATTTTGTATAAGCTTTATACAATAGCGTAGTGGCTTATAATTTCAATTTAAAAACGGTTTACGAATAATTTCTATGAAAGATTTTTATAAAATAATGTGCATTTCCTATGCCGAAATTAAATCTGAAAAAGCAAGAATTTAAAGTCGATTAGATTGTAAAACATCTTCAAGATGAAGTGAAAATCAAAGCTGTTGCCTTCAAGAAAGGATATAGTGTGGTTAAAAGATATATCTGTTTGGCGGGTAGCATATCAACCAGGATCTATGGAAATGTAAACATATTAAAACCCAAAAAGGTGTTCTTTATTTTAATACCGAAAGTTAGTGCAATATGGACAGCTAACGCTAAGTGTAGAGAAATAAAAAACTTAACAAATATGTATCTTATTTATAAAAAACATCCTTATAAATGTATATGGTTTGTATATATATATATAGTAATTATAATAAAAAGAATCTGACTTCTTGTATATAATATATAAATTCAGTACTATAATGAACTGACAAGACCATATGCAACTAGTACTTATTAAATTCACTTCTTTTATCGTCGATATTTCTGCCATTCAGTAAACCTTGTGGGCTTTCTTAAGACTGGTTTTGAAATAGTTTCAACAACTCTTTCTGTGAGATTCCTTTGTTACTGTAAACACATCCCAGCCTCAAAAAAGGTAAAAAGTTAATTACATCTTTTTGACAGCATGTAGCTTCTATTAGGTACCATGCAATAACCAGGTCTCTAGTAAAACACTCAATGTAGTATTTCATTACTCAACAATGCCTATAAACTAGCATTTCAGTCCAGGATTATTCCAATTAGTTAAATATTTGTTTGTGTATTAAATTATGAAAAAAAAAATTAATAATAACGTTTGAAACAGATCAAATAACTCTGAAACCTACCCACATAGAACCTAGTGATGTAAACCTGCCTAGATAAACCTGCTAGAGTGGTTCGTAGTGTCAGAGGCACCTCACAGTTGAAGAAGAGTAGTTTATAAGTCTTCTACATGTTTTCGTCCAGTCCATTAGAATCCTAAAATTACATATTGTAAAAAAGCAGTTTAGAAGATGTTTGAGTAAGATACACTGTTAAAGAGCCATTTCTTTCTCAATAGTTGCTTATCGCACCATTTGAGTTGGTGGGATAGTTTGAAAACTCAAGATAAGTCATAAATTACCGTCCTTCAATGAATGAATTTTAATGAAGTCTATTTAACGAGTTTAAGGTGTTTTACAAATGTTAAAACATCTTCCATGAAAAAAAGAAGTTGTTTGTTCTTGTGAAACTTTTATTAGTTTATTAACTAATGAGAAAACGGTTGTCAATGAGCCAAAGATATTTATTTAAATAATGCAACGTTTCAACAACTAGTTCTGGCCCTTACCAAGCCTAAAACCAGTATTACATTGCGTTTAATTACATTAACAATAGTTATGACTATCCGAACTGTGTTCATCATAAACTAATGTTAAAGTGATTAATTAAGATTCACTGAACTTAATGGACTGCAAAATTCAAGAATTTAATTACATTCACAAAATACTAGTAAACTCATTTCAATAATGTAAAACTTTATAAAATGCAATAATATTTAGTTAAATCAATTTAATAAAAAACCCACCTAAGAATTGAGAGTCATAAAACATCTAGAAAAATTAAAAACAGTAACAACACTGAGGGAACATATATAAAACACACACAAAAATAACAAAATAAAACAAAACAACAATAAGATCAACCATACAAACTAACAGAAATAAAACACTAACTCTTGGATGTTTTTACCCTATGGAACAATGACCTATACGTCACTATATAAATTATGGAAATAATTTTTAATGTTGATACGACCTTTGTAAGTTAACATAGATAACGTCAGAACAAGTCCTGTTCTTCCAGTGGGTTAACCCACCTTTCAAACTGTGGAGGATTATTGCATTAAATTTTTTTTCTAAATTTTGTTGAATTTTATGAAGTTTTAAATTATTGCAATGAGTGAACTAGTATTTTGTAATTGTAATTAAAATCAATTTAATATTATTTTCAGGCTTGATAAAAGGTACAAAGTGCAATAAAATAAATACCTTTGACTAGATGGCAACAGTTTTCTCATTTATTTCATACTTAATTAAAGTCGCTTAGATAAACATGAATTGTCTTAATTTTTGTTGTAGCTTTAAGGCGCTCACCCACTATGACTATTGTAGCATACGTAGGATTATGTATATACGTAGGATTAAGGTAGGGACACCAAGCCCCTCGTAAATGATATAGGTTTAGGCCGTCACACAAAATAAAACAAAACAACAATAAGATCAACCATACAAACTAACAGAAATAAAACACTAACTAACTGTTGGATGTTTTTAACCTATGCAACAATGACCTATACGTCACTATATAACTTATGAAAATCATTTTTAATGTTGATACGACCTTTGTAAGTTAACAAGTCCTGTTCTTCCAGTGGGTTAACCCACCTTTCAAACTGTGGAGGATTATTACATTAAATTTTTTATAGGATTAGGCCGTCACGAGTGCAAAGTCGCGTACCTGAGTGTACCTACTCTCCACCGGTGCCATAAAGAGGTGCATAGCCGTTATATCGAACATTGTCACGTCTTCACTATTTTATCCTTATTAATTTCTACTAATTAATTTCGTATTATATTTTCTAATTTATATGGAACGTTTCTCCAAACTTCATGGACTTATAACAAAATAAACCTGACATGTTGTCTATTGAAATATATAATCAAAATTCTGATAAAGATTTGAAGAAAGTAAATAACTGTCAGTTATTCAATTTCCTTCAAAATAATTTGGCACACATTTAGAATAACTTTCTATATATTGTGTTGTTCGTCATATCCATGATCATATATATCTTCACAAAACTTACTAGACCTTAAAGATTCTTTCAAAGTCTTTAAAGGATGTGGGCGTGTAAAGATGACAAGGCCTGCAAAACCTTTTATCTTTTTATTGCGCCAAGCCCCTCGTGATGACCAACTTTTTGCGAGATATCTCCGAATAGACATGCCTATGTGTGATTGTAACTAAGAAGAAATGATTCACGGCTAAGCCATTTACAAAATTGATAAGCTTTGGCCAATGTTAATGGGAAAATGGTATAAGACAAACAACAAATTAAAGTGTTAAGTAACCAAAGAACCAAAGTGAACACCGGCCAACAGATGTAAGTGAAAGGCAATTAACAAATGGTTTTCAACAACGATCAAAGGGGGATGGCAATAATAAAGTAAGTGAAAGGGAACCATCGAACAAAGGTGAAAGTCAACCAGCGTACATGTGAAAGGTAACCAAGGAACGTAAGTTAAATCCAACCAACGAAAGTGAGTGAAAGGCAACCAACAGATGTATGTAAAAGTCAATTAATAAATGTTTTTTTTAAAGAAAACCAACGAACAAAGGTGAAAGGCAGCCTGCGTACATAAGTGAAAGGCAAATAACGAGCGTAAATTAAATTCAACCAACGAAAGTGAGTGAAAGGCGACCAACAGAGGTATGTAAAAGTCAATAAACAAATGTAATTGTAAGGCAACCGACAAGCATGATTGAAAGGCGGGCAAAGACTGTAAGTGTAAAAAAAATACCGACTATAGGCCTAGGTGAAAGTTAACTAACGAATATGTTATAGGCAACCAGGAAACGGAAGTGAAATTGAATTAACTAAAGTAAATGAAAGGCAAGTAACGAATGTAAGTAGCAGGCATCCGACAAGCATAAGTAATCGGCAATTAACTAACGTAAGTGTAAGGCATTAAAAGACGTAGATGTAAGGGAATCAACGAATATAAATGATAGACCACCAACGAAGATAAGTGAAAAACAAACAACGAAGATAAGTGAAAGACAACCAACGAAGATAAGTGAAAGGCAACCAACGGACGTAATTGTAAGGCAATCAACGAATGTTAGTGTAAGGCAACCAACAGGCCCAAGTGAACGCGACCACAGAAAAAACCAGCGACACAAGTGATATAAATCAAAACCTCTGAGTTTTATTCAAGAATTCTTGTAGTATTATAGTTCACGGTAGGAATCGCAGTAGGCATTGGTCCACGTCTCCGACTGTGGGCTCAAAGCCATGGTCGCATCCTTCATAGTAAAAAACTTAACTCCTAATACCAGTGTTTCTGAATAATGTGTCTAGAATTATTCATAAACCGTTGTTTTCCTTGTCAGTAGTTTTCATCCAATATTTCCCGGATTTATTTTCTGTCTTATTACGAATGGAAAGAGCTGCATAGCTTGGGAATTTGAAAATCAATTTAATGCCTCCTCTTATTGCTTAGCAGAGGAGTGCAGAAATGTACACCAGGATATACATTTTTCTTATAGTTGGGTTGCTTGCATTAGAATTTCTTTCATTTAGTACAAAACATTTTTCGAATTTGTAGGTATTTTCTTATTTTAAGCCATAACACTGTATAGCAGATACAGGGCTTACTCCAACCATAAGATATTCTAGATACGTAATGACCAGCCTAGCCTTCAACCGCCCTGGATTGGACATGAGATCTCTAACGTTGTAGTCAAGTGTTCTTCCCACTAGACCACTCGCACAAATCCCTCCTTACGTTCATTTTACTTTTAATAAAATAAGCATTTCTATTAATTTTATTTACAATTTACATTTCTCGATTACGTTCTATTTTGACAATGGTGATTTGGTGACGATAGAGTGGTATGTTTTCAGAATTTGAAATTGCAAGGTAAACGTGGAATGAACTCTAGCATAATGAACTCTAAAGCATAATCTTCACTCTACTTATGATTAAATCAGTCAAATATTATTTTTAATTCCACCATTAGTTTTAGAAGTTTAAGGTTACTAAAAGCGACTAATATGTAAAAAACGTAGTCGATATAGTGCCTAAATTTGTTTATAGAGAAAAAATTATAACGATGCATGAACAACTTACAAATTGTTTTAAAGTATTTAAAATTTATTTGTCAAAAATCTGTCTTAAAGTTTAAAATGTAATCAGATAACAAAAGAGTCTCGTCTAAATTTAATGCCAAGAATGTTATTTACTTGAAGCGAAACGTCATCAATTTAGGAAATTGCTTAAACGTAGCCCTGCACCACACACAACCACATCTGGTCAACGCTCGATGGTTCCAACAGGTGACGTCACTGAAGCGTGGGCTGTACGACTCGCCGTTTGTAGTTTTCAATGTTTTTATACTAAATTGATTATACGTGGGGAGATAATTTGCCAGAGGAGTAACTGATATCAAGGGTGCCTTGACACCTGGACCGTAAGATGGGAAGTCAACAATTACATGTCAAGAGAGCATGAAGAATCGTTACAAGGCCAACAAGAAAGAAGAGCATCTGTGCTCGAATCTATACGTTGTAGGTTTCACAGTCAGGAGTAGTTTGTTTATTATACTCAATATTTTCTTAAATAATTATGTAAAGTTTTATATGAAAGTGTTCATTTTTTGTAGCTAAACATTTCTCTACAATAACGGTTCGAAAATTCTCTACCATAATAATAAAAATGATGAAGATGATAATGATGATAGTAAAAAGAATTATAATAACCATAACAATTTTAATAATAATAAATTATAATTATAATTACAACAACAACAACAATAATATCAATAACAATAATGATAATTAAGTAATTAAATAATACAAATAATAACTGTGCAACAAGGTATTAATAAAATAATGCCATATAGATAACATTTTCCTTGTTAAATAATTACTTGTTAATATAAATACATTTCATCAACAAGAATATTTATATTTTGTTTAACATTTCGTCGAGAAAAACTACTGACAGCTATTTTTGTGTGTTGTTTTAGCTGTTGAAAGTGTGTGAAGCTCATGAAATTATCGGTATATTACATTATTGAAAATTTGGGAGCATATTATTTAAAACAATATTCTTGATGATGAAATGTTCGTACATTATTAAATAATTATTGAAAATAATATAAAAATTTGTTTTTCCACAAAAAAACTACGAATACCTCATTTTGTTTTATTATATTCCACTTTTTGCTTTTAATATATACCACTTTTCCGCCTTTATTATATTTCACTTATTGCTTTTATAATGTCTCATGTTTTGCTTTTATTATGTTCTACTTTTTGCTTTTATAATGTTCCCCTTTTTACTTTTATTATATTCCACTTTTTGCTTTTATAATGTTTTACTTTTTGCTTTTATTATGTTCCACTTTTTGCTTTTATAATGGTCCACTTTTTGCTTTTATTATGTTCCACTTTTTGCTTTTATTATGTTCCACTTTTTGCTTTTATAATGTTCCACTTTTTACTTTTATTATATTTCACTTTTTGCTTTTATAATGTTTTACTTTTTGCTTTTATTATGTTCCACTTTTTGCTTTTATTATGTTCCACTTTTTGCTTTTATAATGTTCCACTTTTTGCTTTTATTATATTCCACTTTTTGCCTATATTATATTTCACTTTTTGCTTTCATTATATTTTTACTTTTATTATATTCCCCTTTATTTATTTTGCACGGGCGAAGGTAACTACAGTAGAAACAAAATAAAATAATAACACTACATTAGATTGAAGTTGTAAAATTCCTGTTTAGGATAATTTGGTTATAAAAAATATTGATAGTCTGCTAAGTGGTAAGCTTATTGATAAGTAAAGTGGCTTCCATTTTTGTTAAACGTTTTTGCACGAAACAAGGAGATCGTGTTTCACTTCTATCACTGTTTACCTCGAACATTAATAAGCATTATCTTTCTTAAACTAACACCTGCTATCCTAAACTGGAGCTTTATTGCTTTATTCTAATGTAGCATAACATAATTCTCTGTTTTAGAGGAACACGTTATTGTAAAAAGTGTTGATTTGTTGTGAAGTTTTTGACGGTTTTTCAAAATTTTAAGATTTTGAGGCGTCGCCACTTTCTGCATTGTCCCAGGTATTTTTTCGGTAAAATTGACCATGTGAATAATGTACATAATTAGCGAAGATATTAAAGTTTTCTATTACGACCAAAAGCGTGAGATATTTAATTATTTTTTTTGTCTGTTTTTAGTTTTTGAAAGAAACCATCCCTTGCAGGTTTTTATGCACCAAGACACCAGTATTTGCGTAAAGCAATTTTGACCCGATAAATTTTGCATGTGTCTCGCTGAAGGCCATTGACTTGGGCACTGGCTCGTATCCAGCGCATATATCTTGCATAAAGCAATGTAGAGAGCCTACCTCACGTAGCGCCCCCTAACGCCATATTTTATAAGCAGGCGTTAGGCACGATAGAACTTCAAATTCAACATATATGGCAAAACTACGTGTTGTTAGTTTAGTCAAACAACAATTAAGGAATGTGTTAATTACAAAAATTTTGCTTTAGGGAGTTAAGAATGTAGGATCACGGTAAGAGTACAGGTGGAGTGGTGTAGAGGGTCTAAGGCCCTGGTAAAAAAATAGAGAACTTTAGAAGGTAGACAAGTATCAAAAGAGAAAGGGTCTAGTTAAAATTATAGGCACTTATCTACGATGATATTGAAACCTTGTAGAAAATACCTTTTTGGAAAACATCTAGGTAGTATGCAGTTTCATCGGAAAAATGTTTTTATAGTTATTTAAAAAATTTACTTTTTCTTACTAAAAGAGGATAATTTTCTAATTTTTTTTTTTGGTATCAGCAATATTGTATCGATGCATAGTAGGATCTTATAAATCCACAATCTTATATAGACGGCAGGTTGAATATTATCGCCTAAGAAGGACAACGATCGATTTCAGATATAGATAGCATTAAAGTATGGACCAAAAATTCCGTTAGAGGATACAGGATCGTGATGTCCAGTATGCCAGATAAAAAGTTACTCCTTGTAGCACCTTCCTTCAAAGGTAAGAAAAAAGACAGAAAAAGAAGTTTATATATATATATATATATATATATATATATATATATATATGAATAGTTATCTGGAGTACATCCGTTCATTCTGCAGTGCATAAAATCGCAATTCCACTTATTCAACATATATATATATATATATATATATATATATATATATATATATATATATATATATATATATAATACGTTTTCTTGTTTAATAATTTAAAACAACATAGGTTATTCAAATACAAGAATATTTATTAATTTATATCCAAAGCTTTTCGTTGGCAAACAGTACCAACATCATCAGGAATGAAAATTACAATCATTCCTGATGATGTAATTGCTGATGAATAAAAAAATGTAATTTTCACTCCTGATGATGTTGGTACTGTTTGCCAACGAAAAGCTTTGGATATAAATTAATAAATATTCTTGTATTTGAATAACCTATGTTGATTTAATATATATATATATATATATATATATATATATATATATATATATATATATATATATATATATATATATATATATTGGACTGAGGTAGAGGCATAATTATAATCTGTAGTTGACCTTTTTTCAATTGAAAAATTTCAATAAAAGAATTCAGACCTGTCTGAAATCAAACCATTTACTATTTTTGTACAAACCCTGGGGAATTGATAATAAATAACACAACACACACTCTAACCAAAATAAATTTCAATTAGCCTCATATTTCGGTGGCAACGCCCCTAACTTTAGAGCGCAAAACTTCTATCTTGTTTCATCTAAAAGTTACAAAACAAATATTGAAAACAACCCCCCTACTACAAAAATAATAAAAAATTCCTGATAATACAAGTTACCTAAGATTAAACATTTATGTAGATTTTGATGACCATATTATCATCAGAGAGTCTTAGCACAAAATTGCAATCTTGAATATTACAATAATTACAAACTAGACTAACTTAATCAAACTATTTCGTAAGGTATTGTATTCCAGACTGCAATTTTGTAATAAAACCCTCTGATGATTATGACATGGTCATCGAAATGTACATAAGGGTTTAATTTTAGGTAACTTGTATTATCAGTTATTTTTGTAATACTGGGCTCGTTTCCAATATCTTTACTGTAATATATTTTACCACAGTTCTCTTGACATTGTATGTAATCTGAAACTAGTTACTCTGCAATTATTAATAACTCATGCAATATACTTTAGGGTTATAAAAATGTATAGTAGTCAGTGTACCTTTCGTGATGTTTATTAAATGAGCTTATTTTTACCCAAAACAATAAGTTTATATTCTCTTCAGGCATGTTTTTATAATTAACGTTAATTTGAATTAGCAAAACGATTTTCCAATTTTTTTTTACAAACTTTAGTAGTAAGATAGAAATAGTTATTGGGTTTTGCACAACGAAATTGTAATTCTCAACTCTGGAGTCAGACAAATTTTAACGCGATCAAAGCACCGCCAATAAAATGAATCTTTGACTTTGTCAACACACAAACATCTCTAGAGTAATTCAAGCTACGAAAGGAGGCGGCAGGGATGAAAGGTTTTCCTAACTTGAAATGTTTTTGTATTTTTGTACTTGTTTGAAACAAAAGCGTTTACTGCAACACAGTTAAATCTGGATTCATTCTAAACTATGCAGTAGTAATAGATAAATAAATACTGAAGATGTACTGCTAAAGAAAACGTTTGAATTACCCAACTTTAGTATAAAAGTTTTGCAAGCAATTAAAAATTTTTATAAAAAAAAATCCAATGTCGAAACTAGAAAAAAAGAATGTTCAGCATTCATATCAACAATGTAATGAAAGAAGGAGGCTAAGTCCCCCCTCTGGAGCAGGTTTAACACTTGGGAAAGTAAATATTTGACCATTTAAACTTTTCAAAAAGACAACATAATATCACTAACTTTGAAAAATGGCTGAGCGATCTAGTGGATAGACACTTGACTACTAAGGTTATTGGTTCGATTCCAGCTAGAGCAAATGAATTTCTATATGCATTTTCCAGTCCATAGACTAATTATCTTGTGAAAATGATTACCTACGGACGAAACTACTGTAATAATGAACGTTTGGAGCATAGTGTCTGCTACATTATGTTTCTTGAATAAGATATGTGCCAAGTAAGGGAATGAGTCTCTGTCTCCTCTTGCTCAGAAATATGCGTATATCAAATCTTGTCCAGAAATCTAAATGAAAAATATAAAACCTGGTAGTTAAAAGTAATCTCCGAAAAACGAAAATACAGCAGAGTCGATTATCCGAACTGAGGCCAGATAATCGAACATATAAATATAAAGCAACAGGTTACGTTTTATAAATCATATAGAGTGTACTGTTGAGCTGTATGTACAGTAATTTACACCCTGTTACTGTAATACAACTACTAATTGGTTATGAAATAAAGAGTAGGCCAATTGTACTACTGTATTCTAAATAAAATGAATATTAAAGGCAGAATAAATAAACAAACAAATTGTGCTATATATTTACCAGACCTGTGTATAATAATGTGTAGGCCTAAAGTACTGTAAGTTTTTAATGTATTCATTAACTTAAAAATTTACATAATAAATACACGTGCTACGGTAAATAGGCACAGTTGTACGGTCATTGCAAAGAATAACAGGAGATAATTGTTAACACATAACTTAAGGAAATGTTCCACGCCCCACGCAGTCTGTATACTACATCGTGTGGTTCATTATAAATAATATTATCTTTCAGCGTATTTTATATATCCGGATAATTGACGTTTCGGATAGTTGACGTTCGGATAATCGACGCCCGACTGTACGAGTTTATTGTTGGGAAAATAGAATTATAAGATGAACAATATATTAAACACGATCAAAATATAAGCACAAACGATAATTATCACAAATGACGGGACACTAAATAAAGAAATGTTCAGGGACGAAAGACCAGACCATTGCGTTACATTGGGAACAGCACGCATTGGACAAAATTATACTTAATTCAATAATGAAGAGTATAATGACATACAACAGTGTAAAAACTAATCAAAGAAACAAGCTGAAACAAGAGTGATAGATTTACCGAGAAGACACGCGTGAAATACGAGACTGGAAAGAATCAAAGCATTCACTGGCAAGTTGAGGATTTTCATACTGTCATAGAAGTGCGACAAATAAAATGGTACGGAGCACTTACAAGGAATATCAAAAGATCAACTACTAGAGCAAGTGTTATAATGGAGACCGTATGACATGCGATGGAGAAAGTAAGGACGCTGAAGAGAACGAAATTAGAGAAGAGAGCTGGAGACCGGGAAGAAAAAGAAAAAGTGTTATATTCCCAATATATATTAAAATTATAAACTTTTATAGTAATTAATCACTTAAACAATAGTTTATGACTATCCGAACTTTGAATTTAGTAAATTTGTTAAAACTTACTGAGACAGAACGTTTTCGATCGCTATGTGCCGATCTTCATCAGTGTCTTCTGCTTGGGGATGTTGGGTCAAGCGGTGACGGTTTTAAACGTAGGTTTTCGATAGTATCGAAGAGTATGTGTGATTTGTATTGTGTTTGTTTGTTTAATATGTTTGTACTTTGTGTTTTTGCGTGTCTGTAAATTTCATAATGTTCTAGTGTGTTGAGATGTGGTCCTTTTTTGTTGATGTGTAGGATTTCTAGGTTATGGTAAATGTCTGTGTATTTGTGTCCTGTTTCATTTATGTGATTGTAAAATGCTGAGTTGGTGTTCTGTTTGTGTTCCTCGACTCTTTGTTTAAAGCTGCGACCTGTTTGTCCAATGTAGAATTTGTTACATTCGTCGCAGTTCAGTTTGTATACGCCTGGTGCTTGTAGTTTATCTTTGTTGTTGGTGTTGTGTTGTATTTTGTATAGTAACTTGTTATTAGTTTTGTATGCTATTTTGTATCCTATTTTTTGAAATTTGCGGGCTATTTTGTTTGTTGTTTTGTTTATGAATGGTAATGTGATGTATCTGTTTTCCCCGTCTGTAGTGTTAATTTTAGTGTTTGTTTGTATTTTGTACAATAGTTTGTCTATTATTGTGGTGTTGTATCCATTTGTGTATGTTAAATATTTAATTGTGTCTAGTTCTTTGTTTATGTTTTCTGTGGTCATTGGGACTTCTTTAAGTCTATGGAGCATGGATCTGAAGGCAGCGTGTTTGTGTTGTGGATAAGTGTGTCTGTCGTTTCCTGTAAATGTTGAAACTGTGTTTTTGTGTGTGGCTTTTTGTTATGGTTAGGTCGAGAAAGTTTAGGGATCGGTTGGTTTCAATTTCTGAAGTGAAGTGGAGTTTTGGGTGTATTTTATTAGTGTAGGTTAGAAGCTTTTCGCATTGACGGGAGTTGCCTCTGTATAGTGTTATGATATCATCGACGTATCTGTGCCAGTAAATATATATACTAGTATAAAATTCAAGAATTTTATAGTAACTATTAAAGTTTTTTACAGAAAGATAGAACGTTCAAGCTGATAAAAACGTGATGGAATGGACCAACCGCAGTTACAGGAGTGAACTTGTCACAATTCCATTCGGCCACGGATGCTTCAGGTCGTATTTGTGCAGATAATCTGGAGTGTACAGAGATTTATCTTACTTAGGGCATACCTTCATTTCTCAATTCATAAGAGTCGGATGATGGCATTGTTAGGAGAACGTAGTGCGAATAATGATAGCATCAGAAGCAAAATGGAACGTGAAAAGTCCGTAGAATCCGTTCTGAGCTACAAAAGGGAATTATGGTTAGACGTGGGAAGTCCTCAAGACGACCTATAAAGGTACCGCTCTTAAGCTATATTCAGAGGTGGAATGTTTGTCTGAAGAGAAGATGGGATTAGTGGGTTTGCTGTCGGGAACTTGAGCTATTGGCAATGCGTAATGGAATTAGAAAGACAAAAATATCGGGGGAATACCGACAGAAGTAAAAACGTTTATACCTACCTCTACAAAAATATTTAATTTAAAAAAAAACATTTAATTTTGGCGTAATGAGAAATCACGTAAACATTTCTAATCAGACACGCCTAAGAATGTTTCCATTTCCATTTCAAACATTGGATTAAAAATACACACTTATTATTATAGTTATATTGAGTTATTTGTATTGAGATTTATTAAAATTTAAGTGAATTAAACAATGTTCTATAAATAATTTAACACAGCCTACACGATAAAACAGCTGGTTTACAACATAACATAAAATCACCTGAAGTATGAAATCACATGTTATCGTTTACTTGATTTTGATGTAACTCATAGCGTAACCTGATGTAATTTATATGACGCTATTATTTGACAGAGATTATACTGACGCAAAATTGCATACTCATGTTCATCCAATAAACTTTTGTAGGCGTCGTTATGAAAGCTTTCACTTGAAAAAATTATTTATAATATCGTAGAGCACATTATAGCGCTACTATACAGCCATAATCAACATAGCTACAACGTATCCAGTGTTGGTGGGTTTTCTTGTAAAAATTTGGTTTGCTAAAGTAAGCTAATCATGTTATTAATGATCATATGTTGTTGCAAGACAGAGGCAGAGAGCAGAATCGTTCAATTCTGCAATCGCATAGTTTTCGAAGAAAGCAATAATTTTATAACCAAACCTACCTTTTCCGAATACATTCTAGCTATATTTTATACAGCTGCATAGTAATGTGTTATATAGTGATGTAACTCCTGAAGAATTAGTTCATAAGAAAGTGCGTTTGCAAAGTTAGGTTATGTTGGTTTTGTAATATATAATGTAACCCAAGTTTTACACACTATTTGTGGATTGCAAAAATTAAAATCAATTGCTTAGGATATATTTTTGTGGGGAAAAATAGAATATCTTGTACAATATTAGTGAAAACGAAAGAAATCGGCGTTGGTAAAATCTTTGCCAAGTATCACCAAAATATACGCCCGTTATTTATTAACTGTTTCCAGTTTAAACATTTCAGCCTTATAATTAATTTATTAAAACTATTTCACGCACGCATTGAAATATATGTTTCAAAAGTAACTCTAAACTATATTAAACACAATTTTGACGTTTGTAACTTAATGAACATTTTTTGTTTCTCTAAAGTGAAATGGTTAACACTTTTATAAAAATGTTCTATACAGAATTTTATGTACCTTTTTCAAATTTAAAAGGTCCGAAGCTAAATGTAACAGGCTAAATAAGCTTGTATTTGAGAAAATACACTGCAAGTAATTCTTGGCAGGGACTAAACTTTGTAATTTCGTATAAATTTATCATGAGTTCGCAGAATTCTGAACACTTGGGGGATATAAATATAAATTACCGTCCCAAGTACGTGGTTAACTTTTTTTTTCTCAAAGTTAATAAATAATAACACTGCCAAGTCATAAATATAATTTAATCTTAAAAGTATTTGCTCTTAAAAAATTTTTAAGATCGAATATGAAATTGTGTAAAAAAGGAGAAAAATAGCTTTCTATTTTAAACGCCACAGAATAATTAGAAGTAGACTTCAATCAAATAATATTGTAGTTAGTTGTTATTTATACTGAGGTCATCGATTTTACAAGAAATTCCTGGCGATGCTGGAAGTCCTCAGGAAAATAATAAAACAGTGCTGACGCCCTATAAATTTCTAAATTTAAAAACAATTTCTCAACAGACAGAAGTTTAAAAACTTAAATTTATTTTATAAAACAGAGCACATTGCTCTACACGTTACAATATTCGGAGCGGAAAAATAAAACTTGTGTAGTCGCTTTAAAATTATAATTTCTTAAAAAGTCAAAAGAGCCTTACAATACACGAAAAACATTACAAACTCAAGTTTAAAAAGAAAAAACACGTTACTATGTTGTACTAAATTATATTATATCATTAAAGTACTTTGCCGATTGATTAGGCGGAAAAAAAGCAAAATGAAGTTAGCTAACATAAACTAACTAGTGGACAAGTAAGGGGCCACCATTTTGGTATACGTCACTACATCGTATTCTGAACAAGGAGACCGTATTTCACTTCACACATCAATTGCTTACCTCTGTGTAGTCGCCTCAAAATTACAACTTTTTAAAAAGCCAAAAGAGCCTCACAACGCACGAAAAACATTACGAACTCAAGTTTAAAAAGAAAAAAACACGCCACTATGTTGTACTAAATTATATTATATCATTAAAGTACTTTGCTGATTAATTAAGCTGAAAAAAGCAAAATAAAGTTATCTAATAAAAACTAACAAAGGAACAAGGAAGGGGCCTCCATTTTGGTATACGTCACTACATCGCCGCACTGAACAAGGAGGCCCTATTTCACTTCACACTTCAGTTTCTTACCTCGTGCACTAGTAAGCATTGATTATCTCCTAAATATTATCTTTCCTAACCTAACAACTGGTGTCAATATTGTAACCCAATGGTCTTTTTTAAAAAGGAAGCCTGATTTTGTAAAGTCTCGTGGTGATGTTTCGTTATACAGTGTTGGAAAGTAAGGTTAAATGTCTTTTATTTAAAGTTTTGTATTATTTTATCTACAGTAACAAGTTTTATTATTTTCCCTGTCTACCTGAGAACTTTACACATCACCAAGTGTAATATTCTTTTCGCGTCTGGATAACCGATAAGTAACGATACTTGTATGAAACAAAATACTATTCTAAAACAGGTCTGTCATTTACAGCTTAATATAGTTTCATTAGTAAATGTAAACTATACATGCTTCATAATAAAAGGCATCAAGGTTAACTAAGTACCTGTATTTGCTTTGGGGAGTTTAGTGACGAACTGAAGACGACGACGTTGTCGAAACAGTCCTTCGATTTAACTTTATGTGTCGTGTATAGGTTGTAATAAAGATCTTCTGTTTTAATTTTGCTTATTTCTGAATATTGGTGTTTGACATGATAAATTTTTGTAAAATTAATTATAACCCAGTAATATTTTTTCTAAGCTAATTCTTACTGAGGTCAAAAAAATTATTTTAGTTACTTTTTATACAATAATTACAATTAATATAAATATGTATATACATATGTCATAATGACATTATTAAGTGGCAAAATAAAAAGCGAATTTCCTTGAAATTTTCCATTACTCTCTCTATAAAGTAGGCCTATTTGATGTTGAGTATTATTTTTGGTTGTCATTATTTATTCGCTATTTTCCTTTCTAATTTATGAAGCTGATGGTGATCTATAATTTCTTATTCTATCCACCTCTTGTAATGCTTCATTATTACAAGGAACCTTATAATATCATACACATCTTTAAGTAATAGATGAGAACGTTTGCTCAGTTCTAAATTCCTGGATTTCGATCATGGAGTCATTCAGTTCGAATCAACTGAGACTTAAAACTTTTTAAAAGTTAATAATTGAATAAATATTCGAAAAAACTGTATTAACATCAATTGTGATCCACTATAGGTTTAAAAAGAAACCTATTTGAACATGATTGGATGAAAGAAAACGTATTGTAATGACGATTGAAAATTTTGCACAAGATATATATATAAGGAAAGTGTGAGCTAATAGAAGGAATTGAAAAAATACTGATTTTATTGTCATGGATTGTTTAAACTTTAATATTTAAATGATTAAATATTTTTATATTTAACGTTGCTAATACAATTATATATATATATATATATATATATATATATATATATATATATATATATATATATATATATATATATTTTAAAACAACATAGGTTATTCAAATACAAGAATATTTATTAATTTATATCCATTTTTATCTGGATATAAATTAATAAATATTCTTGTATTTGAATAACCTATGTTGTTTTAAATTATTAAAGAAGAAAACGTATTTTATATATATATATATATATATATATATATATATATATACATATTTATATTCAAACGATTAAATATTTTAAAAGTTCTAGACCTGTACTGGTTTTTTAATCTAAGTGATTACAGCAAAAGGAATGCTGATAAATAGTTGCTATATATAAAAACATTTAACACGTACTGATTATGATTCTTTTCAGTATAAATTCCGTTGATTTTTTTTACATTCTTACAAAAATGACAATGTATTTAATAGTAAAATGCAATAATTCAATACTGTATCTTTCATTGAACAGACTATACGTAGAGGCGCGTGCAGGACGCATGCGTGAACTAACAGCCCGGGCATACTCGTACAAGCCTGACAGTCTAAGTCCAACCTCCGAAGCCGACGTTTCATACCTCGACGAACCCGAAGTTAATCAATTTCACATTTTACCGGTGTGTTTGGTGCAGTGCTTTTAAATGTGACTAATCTTTTAGCGTTTTAAAAAAAATTTTTTGGTGTGTTAAATAATTTATTTTGATTTTGTTACTTAAATTTTTTATCGCTTTCATTTAAATGTGTTGGTTTTTATTTCATTTTTGTACAATGTGAGTTTCTGTGTATTTTTTTAGTTTTTAAGTTACATCACTGATTACACTGGTAAGGGGTTACGGGCTCTATCGTCGTTCAAGTAATTTAAAGGTAATTGTTTATTATATAACCTTTAGGAAGAGTTATACATTTAAGAAATCGTATAAATGATTGAATTTTGTTAATAATTTAAGCCTTAAATTTAATTAGATGTGTGTTTGTATTTAATAATAATATCATTAATGTATTTTATTATCTTATTCTACTTCAATGTACAACAATCAATAGTTAATATAACCTAAAAATTATTAAATATTTTAGAATTGCTACAAATATATATTAAGATTTGTTTGTATGGATTTTATCGTTAAGAGCATTATATTTTATATTTTAAAATACATTTCTATCCCATTGATTTAAATAGAATATTTTAATGTTCAAAAGGATTTTAAAGTTTAAAAATATACACAGGAATTGAATTTTTACACAGATTCAAGCATTGTTAGGTTAAAAAGTGAGGTTATGTGAAAAGGTTGTAACCTACATGAAGACGAGAGAAAACATAAAATGCCAAGTAAGGATTATAATTTTATAAATCGTAATGCTATAAGTCCTACACTTTAAATAAGTATTACATATAAAAATATACACATAAATTTACATCTTGACTTGAATTTAACAATTCAATATTAGTATTAATGGATCCTAAATTTAGTATTCTTTATAAATTATTTTAAAAATCACCACATCGATATTTGAAAATTACGGCTCGTAGCTATAGCTGTTTAAAATTTTTTAAATTTATCTGATAGAATTTATTATTTAATTGAAATGAAAAAAAGAAAAAAGTTATTTACGTTAAATGAAAAAGAACTGACACTAATTCAAAGCCGTAGATTACTGATTGTTTAAAATGTTTATATCGATTTCACCTCTTTTTAAATTTAATATTTTTAAACCTAATAGCACAGGTAAATGTAGAATCTTCAGAAAAATTTCGTTTGTTAAAATTAAGAAAACAATTTTCAAACAGTAATGAGCATTAAAAATTCTGAACTACTTTTTATGGAATGGAAAATATAAAATTAAATAAGCAGTTTCTGACCAATTCTATTTGGTTTGTTTTTATTATTTAAAAAATCTCCCAACAAAACTGCAAAACACCACCAATAAAAAATAAATTGACACGTTTTAAATTGTTAATATTTTCTAATAGTCTCATTAAAAAAATACATGTATCAATTGAGAAACTATTATTTTAATGTACGTAAGTCAACTGTATCTGTAGTTATCTATGAAACTATGTAGTTACCTAAAACGCATGTAGTCTATATTCAGACCTATATAAAAAAAATATTTATTCATTGTTGGAATAGTATTTTAAAGTTCAAATCAATAAAATTGCATGCAAATTATGAGCATTTGCTATTACATCAATATATCATTAAATTATTAATAACTAGAGATGAAATCTGATGTTGTCATGCACAGATTCAGACTTCCATTCTAATAATATTCCAGATTTATTTTCAAAAGTAGTGCCAATAGTTGACCTAGTGCTTGAAACATTTTCTACTCGTCAATCTTAGGTTCCCCTAGACTAACTTAGCAGGACGTCAAACTTCATTAAAGAACAAGTTTTTCTAATACGTAATAAAATAAATCTTAAATATAATTTTTAAAGTGCTTATTATAACATTTTACTTCTCTGCCAGGGTATATTCTTCTTCATGTGGCCTTCTTCAGGTTGGCTATCATCGCGACGGTTTTAACTTTGCCACATTTCTGAATAATTGAAGAGATGCCAATCCAAACCACTCTTTTAAGTTGTCGACCCACGAATGTCATTTTCCGGATCCGAGTTTACTCTCTACCTTCCCCTGAGCTACTAGTTGTAGTTGACAGTAGTGTATTCAACTATATAAATCTGTTAAATTGGCTACATTAAAGGTCTGACTTACTTTGTGATGCAATCACCTTTGCGCTTGACGCATTCCGGACGTACGGCATCTACAGAACTGTCTGATGCTCCGAGTACGGAATAAAGAATCTAGAAATTGGTGAATATTTATAGGATCATATATGGGAATGTTATAGAAAATAAAATGTCTATTAAAATGTATGACATTGGAAATTCATCGAAAACTGACGGACTCATTCCGTTTTACCGATATTCCATTAACAGTCTATTAAAATGTTCTTCAGTTTCAGTTCACCGAAAAGTAACAGTTCATTCAGTTTTACCGATATTCCATTGGAAGTTAATTAAAATGTTCTTCAGTTACAGTTCACTAAAAAGTAACAGTTCATTCCGTTTTACCGATATTCCATTGGAAGTTAATTAAAATGTGCTACAGTGAGAGTTCACCGAAAACTGTCAGTTCATTTAGTTTTACAGATATTCCATTGTCAGTTTGTTCAAATGTTCTACGGCGACAGTTCACGGGAATTAACAGTTCATTCAGTTTTACCAATATTCCATTGGCAGTTTGTTAAAATGTTCTACTGTGACAGTTCACGAAAAGTAACAGTTCATTCAGTTTTACCGATATTCCATTGGCAGTTTGTTAAAATGTTCTACGGTGACAGTTCATTCAGTTTTACCAATATTCTATTGTCAATTTGTTAAAATGTTCTACGGTGACAGTTCATGGAAAGTAACAGTTCATTCAGTTTTACCGATATTCCAATGGCAGTTTGTTAAAATGTTGTACGGTGACAGTTCACCAAAAAGTAACCGTTCATTCAGGGTTACCGATATTCCATTGACAGTTAATTAAAATATTCTCTACCGTTCACCGAAAATGGACAGTTTATTGAGTTTTACTATGCCATTGTCAGACTAATGAAATGTTCTTCAGTCACAGTTCACGGAAAGTAACAGTTAATTCAGTTTTACCGATATTCCAATGGCAGTTTGTTAAAATGTTCTACGTGACAGTTCACGGAAAATAACAGTTCATTCAGTTTTACCGATATTCCATTGGCAGTTTGTTAGAATGTTCTACGGTGACAGTTCACGGAAAGTAACAGTTCATTCAGTTTTACTGATATTCCAATGGCAGTTTGTTAAAATCTTCTACGGTGACAGTTCACCGAAAAGTAACAGTTCATTCAGGTTTACCGATATGACATTGGCAGTTAATTAAAATATTCTCTACCGTTCACAGAAAATGGACAGTTTATTGAGTTTTACTATGCCATTGTCAGACTATTGAAATGTTCTTCAGTCACAGTTCACCGGAAAGTAACAGTTCCTTCAGTTTTAACGATATTCCATTGGCAGTTTGTTAGAATGTTCTACGTTGAGAGTTCACGGAAAGTAACAGTTCATTCAGTTTTACCAATATTCCATTGGCGGTTTGTTAAAATGTTCTACGGTGACAGTACACGAAAAGTAACCGTTCATTCAGTTTTACCGATATCCCATTGGCAGTTTGTTAAAATGTTCTACGGTGACAGTTCATTCAGTTTTACCAATATTCTATTGTCAATTTGTTAAAATGTTCCACGGTGACAGTTCATGGAAAGTAACAGTTCATTCAGTTTTACCGATATTCCAATGGCAGTTTGTTAAAATGTTCTACGTGACAGTTCATGGAAAGTAACAGTTCATTCAGTTTTACCGATATTCCAATGGCAGTTTGTTAAAATGTTCTACGGTGACAGTTCACGGGAAATAACAGTTCATTCAGTTTTATCAATATTCCATTGTCAGTTTGTTAAAATGTTCTACGGTGACAGTTCACCGAAAAGTAACAGTTCATTCAGTTTTACCGATATTCCATTGGCAGTTTGTTAAAATGTTCTACGGTGACAGTTCATTCAGTTTTACCAATATTCTATTGTCAATTTGTTAAAATGTTCTACGGTGACAGTTCATGGAAAGTAACAGTTCATTCAGTTTTACCGATATTCCAATGGCAGTTTGTTAAAATGTTCTACGGTGACAGTTCACGGGAAATAACAGTTCATTCAGTTTTATCAATATTCCATTGTCAGTTTGTTAAAATGTTCTACGGTGACAGTTCACCGAAAAGTAACAGTTCATTCAGTTTTACCGATATTCCATTGGCAGTTAATTAAAATATTCTCTACCGTTCACCGAAAATGGACAGTTTATTGAGTTTTACTATGCCATTGTCAGACTATTGAAATGTTCTTCAGTCACAGTTCACCGGAAAGTATCAGTTCCTTCAGTTTTAACGATATTCCATTGGCAGTATGTTAGAATGTTCTATAGTGACAGTTCACGGAAAGTAACAGTTCATTCAGTTTTACCGATATTTCAATGGCAGTTTGTTAAAATGTTCTACGGTGACAGTTCACGGAAAATAACAGTTCATTCAGTTTTACTGATATTCAATTGGCAGTTTGTTAGAATGTTCTACGGTGACAGTTCACGGAAAGTAACAGTTCATTCAGTTTTACTGATATTCCAATGGCAGTTTGTTAAAATCTTCTACGGTGACAGTTCACCGAAAAGTAACAGTTCATTCAGGTTTACCGATATGCCATTGACAGTTAATTAAAATATTCTCTACCGTTCACAGAAAATGGACAGTTTATTGAGTTTTACTATGCCATTGTCAGACTATTGAAATGTTCTTCAGTCACAGTTCACCGGAAAGTAACAGTTCCTTCAGTTTTACCGATATTACATTGGTAGTCAATTATAATGTTCTACATTGACAGTTCACTGAAAACTAATAGTTGATTCAGTTTTACCGATAGACCATAGGCAGTCTATTCAATTATTCTACAGCAGCAGTTCTCCGGAAAGTATCAGTTCATTGAGTTTAAGCGATGTGATATTGATAGTCTATTGAAATGTTCTACAGTGACAGTTAAGGTCAAAGAGACGTTTTATTAAAGTTAAGAAAATACCTAGGTTTGATCAAGCATACTGCTGGTTATTTAATCGTCACAGCGCAAGGACCTGCGAAAAATATAATGTACTGTAATCTTCCGGACATGGGAGTCAGAAAGGCTTATAGAGAAAGGTTTTAATAAATTTGATAAAATGCCTAGGTGTGATCAAGCATATTTCTGGTTATTTAATCGTCACAACGGATGGACCTATAAAAAATATAGGTCTTCGAAAACCATAGTGACTTCGGAAACCATACAAGATTTTACAGAGTGGTTGAGAATAAAGATAAACTATTTAATATATTGTTATGTTCAGAGTGCATTCAGATTTAATTCTTAGAGTAGTACAAGTATTTAAAGGCAAAAAGAACCTCCTTTGCAATATTATATCCTGACGAAGTATTTACAAAAACGTGTCACTATATAAATGCTCAAAACGCACCAAATATAATAAGAAAAGAGGCACAAAACGTTTAGTGAAATAAGGAGAATACTGTGCCAACGAATTGATATAGGAAATATCAAAGAAAAAATTGAATAAGAGCCATGCCAGATACAAGCGAAATTTATTATAGAATGAATAATATAGTATACACCCCACACAACCACCCATACACATACAACACACACACACACACACACACACACACACACACACACACACACACACACACACACACACACACACACACACACACACACACACACACACACACACACACACACACACACACACACACACACACACACACACACACACACACACACACACACACACACACACACACACACACACACACACACACACACACACACACACACACACACACACATATATATATATATATATATATATAAACTAATATATATATTTGCAACCTTGACATAAATTGCGATAAACACAACGAAACGACAGAATAATGACTAATTTTTCATTTGTTTTTTTTTATAATTTATTTTTTCAACAAACTCAACCTCAAGAGCTCTTTTCTTGACACACACACAGTTATTATTTTCTTGCAACTACACTCGCTTATCGTGTTCTCGTTTCGGCAGCGCGGAGCAACTCGGCTCCACATGTCCGCAAGAAATCACCAGACGACGCGGACTCGACAGAAACTTACGGGCTCCTCACATTCGGCGATGTATAGCGATTGTTTCGTATCGTAATCAAATACGATACGATAAATTTAGTGCAAATTAATTATATTAGTGTTTCCTTGCTTGTTTAATACTTGTTATTGAAACTATAGGACGTGAATACATTGTTTTTGAACAAGAAGTAAATCGTTTTGTCCTCCTACCTTTATGCTCTCAGTCACAAGAGACTTTAAGGGTAGTGCGTTGATGCTCTCAGTCACAAGAGCCTTTAAGGGTAGTGCGTTGATGCTCTCAGTCACAAGAGCCTTTAAGGGTAGTGCGTTGATGCTCTCAGTCACAAGAGCCTTTAAGGGTAGTGCGTTGATGCTCTCAGTCACAAGGGACTTTAAGGGTAGTGCGTTTATGCTCTCAGTCACAAGAGATTTTAAGGGTAGTGCGTTGATGCTCTCAGTCACAAGAGACTTTAAGGGTAGTGCGTTGATGCTCTCAGTCACAAGAGACTTTAAGGGTAGTGCGTTTATGCTCTCAGTCACAAGAGACTTTAAAGGTAGTGCGTTGATGCTCTCAGTCACAAGAGACTTTAAGGGTACTGAGTTGATGCTCTCAGTCACAAGAGACTTTAAGGGTAGTGCGTTTATGCTCTCAGTCACAAGAGACTTTAAAGGTAGTGCGTTGATGCTCTCAGTCACAAGAGACTTTAAGGGTAGTGAGTTGATGCTCTCAGTCACAAGAGACTTTAAGGGTAGTGCGTTTATGCTCTCAGTCACAAGAGACTTTAAGGGTAGTGCGTTTATGCTCTCAGTCACAAGAGACTTTAAAGGTAGTGCGTTGATGCCTCGCTTTCCTCCAGGTAAGTGCTCCTGCCCACACTGTGCGATAATCTCTCCCGTATTAATTGCCAGCAAATGTACCTTGGTTAGTCCTATTTGATCCTTTTTTGTCACTGGTATAAATAAACACATCAGAATCCTCTCTTAGTGGTCGCTTATAGTAACAACTCTTGATAGAACTTTTAAAGTAGGACAAACTATGACGTCACATTAAGGACATTATTACATTTTTGTTTTATAACTGCAATCACTCGGCCTTAAAGGGGACAAAAAAATTGTAAAAATCTCATCAATGATATAATACTTATACAATATTCTAGGTTTCTGCGAGGCTCTAAAATTTTTGTACATAAAGAAGGTTTCGATTTAGTAAGTTTTTTCCGAAACGCGTCAAGAAGAAGAAATTTGATATTGCTAGGGACGTATTGATATCCTACAGATTCAAGGAAACAACTATTTTAATTTAAAATAGTGATGAATGTAAAAGTTTTATTAATTGTATTTCCAATAGTCGAATTATATATTAATTTTATTAAAATTATTTCATATCTTTTAGCTTTATTGTTATTGGAGTATTATTAAAATAATAGTAGCATGTAAAATGAAGATACTGGATACACTAGGTTATATATATATATATATATATATATATATATATATATATATATATATATATATCGTTATTAAATAAATATTGACAAGAAACAGTTTGAAAATTCCGTCGAAACGTTTTTTTTTTAATTTTACAAGTTAGCTTAAAACTCTAAAATAATTATAGACGACTACCTAGAAAAACTCAAGCTTAAAACTCTAAAATAATTATAGACGACCAACTAGAAAAACTCAAGCTTAAAACTCTAAAATAATTATAGACGACTACCTAGAAAAACTCAAGCTTAAAACTCTAAAATAATTATAGACGACTACCTAGAAAAACTCAAGCTTAAAACTCTAAAATAATTATAGACGACTACCTAGAAAAAATCAAGCTTAAAACTCTAAAATAATTATAGACGACTACCTAGAAAAACTCAAGCTTAAAACTCTAAAATAATTATAGACGACTACCTAGAAAAACTCACGGCTTTGTTATAAAATTTTAAAAAATTCTGGAACTGCTTGTAAGAGATTTTCAGTAAATTATACCATCATTAGAGTTCTAATGTAGTAATATAACTTCAAGGTTTGAAAATGCTGATAATATCAATCAGCAAAAAGCTTTAACAAATACGTCAAATAAAATAAAATTTTCATGTTTATGAAATTATTTCATTTAACTACGCATATATATATATATTTACAAGAAAAACTAATTCCATTCAAATCTATAAATTTAACGTTCGTAGATACTTGTTATTACACAAGTGAACACAACTGAACATTTCGTAATATACAAACACCTCACAAACCAACCACAAGACATAACAAACGATAAAACACCCGCAAACAAACACTGTATCCGAATATATAATAGAAAAACTACAGACAGAACAACACATCTCAGAAAACCAAAAACACACATATTCACAATAACATTTCACAGCTCAGCAGGTAGTCTTGTCCGTGACTTGCAGCAATGTACAATGCACTGTCTAAGTGTAAAACGCCTCTGCTGAGATATAGCCTATAAGTAAGTAGTGAGTTTGCCAAGATCTCTCTCTCTATCTGTCTGTCTGTCTGTCTGTCTGTCTGTCTCTCTCTCTCTCTCTCTCTCTCTCTCTCTCTCTCTCTCTATATATATATATATATATATATATATATATATATATATATATATATATATATATATATAGAGAGAGAGAGAGAGAGAGAGAGAGAGAGAGATATTTATTTGTTTTTCAGAGAGTAGCAGAAGTATCGTGCCGTTATTGTACGCTCTGTTACAACGATATCTAGAAAGTGATTCCGTTTTGCCATTTCCATTCCTATAATATAATTTTACCTTTAAGCTCAAACCACTAATAAAAGTTCGTAGTTTCATCTAATTGTGAGCAAACGAAATTATAATGCACGCAAAAACGTCCCTCATATTATATAGGCGTGAGTATGCGGGTAGACTCCTTCGGACAGGTTCCTTGGCAGTTGTTACCTTAATGAGCCCGCCGACCAGGTTTTAACATCATTCCGATATAATT
Organism: Prosapia bicincta; assembly: GCA_036971475.1. Classification (NCBI taxonomy): domain Eukaryota; kingdom Metazoa; phylum Arthropoda; class Insecta; order Hemiptera; family Cercopidae; genus Prosapia; species Prosapia bicincta. The sequence goes on along the minus strand of JBAIZL010000003.1, from coordinate 86,738,355 downwards.
ACAGTGCAGCGCGTAAAATCCGAGCTAATCTAGGATCGATTCCGTTTGAATTATCGATTTCCATCGCACTATCGACACGCCTGTGCAAAATATACGTTTCTCAGTACTTCAACATTTAAATGTAACAGATAGGAATACAGTAAAAGCAAACACCCTAAAAGTAACCCAACAAATGTTTTTGCTCTTAGCTTGCTACCCAAAGATGGTAATTAACTATACATTTTGACTTAAATTTGATAATTTTTGACTCAAACGCGTTTCGATGGCAATGTTATCATCAGTGAGCTATAACTACTACAAATCTAAATTATAAATACTTTACAACTCAAGATGTGATTTAGATTTTGTAGCCGTTATAACGCACTGATAAAGACGTTGTCGTCGAAACGCGCGTGAGTAAATAAATTATTAGTTGTGAATAAATGTGAACTATTGTTATTACATAATAACGTCAACAACAATTTTGCATATACAGGTAACAAAGTTGAACTTTACAATACACAATAAAAATTAATAAAATGTGACAGTTGGGACACCGGAAGAGGTGAGCACCGTAACGAAAAATTCAGATCATATAAATATAAGTTTATATATTCATTCCATTTTCTTTTTCAGTTAAATGCGTTTGCAGAATTCTGTTTAAAAGTGTGACCTGTACAAAATATAATAAAACACACACACACACACACACACACACACAGAGTAAGAGAGAGAGAGAGAGAGAAGGAGGGAGAGAGAACCATACAATCAGACACCCACACACACCACACAAGCGGTTGCACTGTCAAACTATTTTAATATCTGATAAATAATTAATTACTAAGACGTTTCAAACACGCCTAAATACGTTGGAACCAATATATATATATATATCGCGCTCATTTATTATGTATTGAATTCATTATTGAGTGTTTTATCGGTATAAAAATTATTATTTTTATAACCATAAATGATATTGGACAATATCACTTCAACTGCTTCATTTTAATAATTAGATTAAGTTTATTGTTAGTATTAACCTAATGTAAATAAAAAAATAACATTCTACGACTCACAATTACAACAACTTCATTATCATATCCGTTTTAATGACAATATGTCATTTTCACTGATGCATATTAACTTAATAGTATACAACACAAAAAATACCATCACCTTTTAAGTAAATAAATCCGCTCTATAAAATCATATAATAAATAACTTAATTTAATTAAATATACGAAATATGTATTCGAAAATTATACCAACATAACCTGCAATTAATTTCAGTATGAAGATGAAAACAGCTGTTAGATTTTGCAGATCTTATTTTAATGGTTTCGGAAATATTAGGAAGATTTCGATCATCTTCAGAAATTTAACAAAAAATGTTCTTACTCAACGAAGCGCTTTTTCCGAATCCCAAAACTGTGGGACGCCCTTAAACATTTTGTCAGTGAACAAAATCAACCACTCTGAGTAGTACCCAGGAGTACCAGTGAATAGAATATCCTTTTGAAGCTTTAAGGAGGTTATGGTTTACAATTTCGGCGAACTTGACACTCCAACAACCACGCCTCTTTAACTGCGCAGAGAGTTAAATACCTTTCTCCATTTTACGCTTGTCCACCATAAAAAAGCTCATGTTTTCATGAAAACAAGGTTACCTCCAACGATAGTAATAAAAAATTTTATTTTTAGTAAAGGTTTTTAATAAAGAAACGTTTTGAACGTAAGAGTTGTTTTTTTAAAGTTGATGAAGGTAGTTTTGTGTATTTATATGGTGGCATACGTCTTGTACGCTAGGGTGGTGTATTTATATGGTGGCATACGTCTTGTACGCTAGGGTGGTGTATTTATATGGTGGCATACGTCTTGTACGCTAGGGTGGAGTATTTATATGGTGGCATACGTCTTGTACGCTAGGGTGGTGTATTCATATGGTGGCATACGCCTTGTACGCTAGGGTGGTGTATTTATATGGTGGCATACTTCTTGTACGCTAGGGTGGTGTATTCATATGGTGGCATACGTCTTGTACGCTAGGGTGGTGTATTTATATGGTGGCATACGTCTTGTATGCTAGGGTGGTGTATTTATATGGTGGCATACGTCTTGTACGCTAGGGTGGTGTATTTATATGGTGGCATACGTCTTGTACGCTAGGGTGGTGTATTTATATGGTGACATACGTCTTGTACGCTAGGGTAGTGTATTTATATGGTGGCATACGTCTTGTACGCTAGGGTGGTGTATTTATATGTGACATACGTCTTGTACGCTAGAGTGGTGTATTTATATGGTGGCATACGTCTTGTACGCTAGGGTGGTGTATTTATATGGTGACATAAGTCTTGTACGCTAGGGTGGTTATTTATATGGTGACATACGTCTTGTACGCTGGGGTGGTGTATTTATATGGTGACATACGTCTTGTACGCTAGGGTGGTGTATTTACATGGTAACATACGTCTGGTACGCTAGGGTGGTGTATTTATATGGTGGCATACGTCTTGTACGCTAGGGTGGTGTATTTATATGGTGACATACGTCTTGTACGTTAGGGTGGTGTATTTATATGGTGACATACGTCTTGTACGCTAGGGTGGTGTATTTATACGGTGACATACGTCTTGTACGCTAGGGTGGTGTATTTATATGGTGACATACGTCTTGTACGCTAGGGTGGTGTATTTATATGGTGACATACGTCTTGTACGCTAGGGTGGTGTATTTATATGGTGGCATACGTCTTGTACGCTAGGGTGGTGTATTTATATGGTGACATACGTCTTGTACGCTAGGGTGGTGTATTTATATGGTGACATACGTCTTGTACGCTAGGGTGGTGTATTTATATGGTGACATACGTCTTGTACGCTAGGGTGGTGTATTTATATGGTGGCATACGTCTTGTACGCTAGGGTGGTGTATTTATATGGTGACATACGTCTTGTACGCTAGGGTGGTGTATTTATATGGTGACATACGTCTTGTACGCTAGGGTGGTGTATTTATATGGTGACATACGTCTTGTACGCTAGGGTGGTGTATTTATATGGTGGCATACGTCTTGTACGCTAGGGTGGTGTATTTATATGGTGACATACGTCTTGTACGCTAGGGTGGTGTATTTATATGGTGACATACGTCTTGTACGCTAGGGTGGTGTATTTATATGGTGACATACGTCTTGTACGCTAGGGTGGTGTATTTATATGGTGGCATACGTCTTGTACGCTAGGGTGGTGTATTTATATGGTGACATACGTCTTGTACGCTAGGGTGGTGTATTTATATGGTGGCATACGTCTTGTACGCTAGGGTGGTGTATTTATATGGTGACATACGTCTTGTACGCTAGGGTGGTGTATTTATATGGTGACATACGTCTTGTACGCTAGGGTGGTGTATTTATATGGTGGCATACGTCTTGTACGCTAGGGTGGTGTATTTATATGGTGGCATACGTCTTGTACGCTAGGGTGGTGTATTTATATGGTGGCATACGTCTTGTACGCTAGGGTGGTGTATTTATATGGTGGCATACGTCTTGTACGCTAGGGTGGTGTATTTATATGGTGACATACGTCTTGTACGCTAGGGTGGTGTATTTATATGGTGACATACGTCTTGTACGCTAGGGTGGTGTATTTATATGGTGGCATACGTCTTGTACGCTAGGGTGGTGTATTTATATGGTGACATACGTCTTGTACGCTAGGGTGGTGTATTTATATGGTGACATACGTCTTGTACGCTAGGGTGGTGTATTTTCATTATTAGATCAAGTACTTTTCAGAGACACGCAGGGCCCACGCGGTGCAATAATTTCCCCCTATTCTTGGCAAAAGGAGCTTCTTGCCTTAGCTTTCCCTAAGTCCAACTAACTCTCCCCACTATGAGGAGGCACCTCTTTATTATTAGTAGGAGTACTTCTGTTTTAAGATTCTGCATGTGAAGCGTTTATCCCGCATATCCTCTGCCTTGGGTTACGTCTCTACCTGATTCCTACCTTCGACTAGAATTCTTTACTATTCTTCAAAAGCGATCAGTTTCACACATACTTATCTCCTTAAAACAACAACAATTAGGACGTACGACTTTGTAGATGACAATAATCATGTTGAGATTTTTTATACCCGTGTTCTAAAGTAGATAACAGATGATCATGGATAACAGTTAATAGATGATATATACCTGCTGGACTGTTTTATGCCTGTACCTAAAACAGGTAACAGATGATCATAGATATCAGGTAATCGATGATAACATACCTGCTGGGCTGTTTTATATCCTAAATCAGGTAACAGATGATCATAGATAACAAGTAATAGATGATAAAATAATTACTGGACTGTTTTATGTATGTATCTTAAAACAGGTAACAGATGATCATAGATATCAGGTAATCGATGATAACATACCTGCTGGGCTGTTTTATAGCCTAAATCAGGTAACAGATGATCATAGATAACAAGTAATAGATGATAAAATAATTACTGGACTGTTTTATGTCTGTATCTTAAAACAGGTAACAGATGATCATAGATATCAGGTAATCGATGATAACATACCTGCTGGGCTGTTTTATGGCCGTATCTTAAAATAGGTAACAGATGATCATAGATAACCGATGATAGATGATGAAATACTTGCTGGGATGTTTAATTGCTGTATCTTAAAATATGTAACGATCAAAGATTACAGATGATAGATGATAATATATAACTGCTAGGCTGTTTTATGGCCGTATCTTAAAATAGGTAACAGACGATCATAGATATCAGGTAATAGATGACAACATAGCTGCTGGGCTGTTTAATTGCCGTATCTTAAAATAGGTAACAGATTATCAAAGATAACAGATGATAGATGATAACATACATGCTGGGCTGTTTTATGTCTGTATCTTAAAATAGGTAACAGAAGATCATAGATAACAGGTAATAAATGATAACATACCTGCGGGGCTGTTTTATGGCCGTATCTTAAAGTAGGTGACAGATGATTATAGATAACACATGATAGATGATAACATACCTGCTGGGCTGTTTTATGTCTGTATCTTAAAATAGGTAACAGATGATCATAGATAACACATGATAGATGATAACATACCTGATGGGCTGTTATATGGCCGTATCTTAAAATAGGTAACATATGATCATAGATAACAGATGATAGAGGATAACATACCTGCTGGGCTTTTTATCTTAAAATATTTAGCAATCCAGATCGAAACCATATTGACAATCGAACAGAATACTTCAAAGATACGCAATTTGTCCCGAGTTGAGCCGTTATGTTCCGAAAAAACGACCGAATTCTCGGTAGTTCATATTTCCTTGAACTCATTCTTAAAAATATCTCAAGCAAAGGCATTTCGATTAATAAAAGCATAAAGCCGGACTCTTGCAACATAAAAGGTATATATCGAGCCTTCCTATTTGGGATGGGGGGATTTGAAAATGTGCTCAAAACTCACCTTTTACACTGTTTTAAATCAAACGTACACATATTACCACGATTTTTTAGGAAAATACTTTCTTAACCAGGCCTAATTCATACAAACTCTATCACTTTAAAAATTAAAGGTTCATAAGCGTTAAAAGCTTAAGTGGTATATTTCAGATTTCACTGTCGTCAAAAATACAAAATGTTTAGTAAATGCAAATCATTGATGAGGGGTCCCGGAAACGCGAGCTCCACTCGGTTCTCCCTTACCTGGAACCGTAATGGTTTTACGTACGGTTACATAAAAGAAAAACAGAAAAGTTTACAATGTAAAAGGGTCACAAAATTAAAGCCAGTTTATTTTAAATAACGCCTCAAATCAAACACAGTTTACAACAGGCAATCAATGGTCATAAATGCGGCTGAACATACTAGCTCTGATTGTATCTCGAAACACAAATCTCTGAACAAATGCTGAGAAATTTCGGTGCGTTTCAAACAAAAAACAAAAACTTATTATAAATGAACTTGAAGAAACCAAAAAATTACTTTTCCAACTGTTAAAAAAATATTGGATTCTAGAATTTGCGGGAATATTTTTCTTGAATGTTCGAGGAAACGTTTTTATTTAAGCTTAGAAAAATTAGAAAAATCAACAATTAGAGTAAATTAATAAAAACAGACAAAAACGTTTTCGAGTACACAAAGCGATCTTTATCCGTCTAGCTTGTGTCCGCTAGGGAGCGCTGTAGAGTTATTCGATGGGAAAGATCTTTCAAAGGCATGTGTTCCATAGTGTGGTCAACTAGTGTATTTGTACTGGGTTTGTTTATATCATGCTTTTTTAATACAGATATAACAGATCACTCAAAATATACTAAGCGTACAAATCAAATCCAATTCAATACACTCTTTGACACCATAGAATACCTGATCAGTACTGTCTCCTAGCTCAACGCTCTCTAGCGGACAAATTAGACACTAATGAATTGCTTTCCGAAAGGTTTTCCTTTTCATTTCATTTATGTAAAGTATTTAAAATTGTATGCAAATTTACTTAAATTATCATTTCGGGAGGTCGTATTATATTAAATTTAAACTGAAAATTCCTGTTCAAATGAGCCGTTGCCTCCTAAATCAGAACAAGCGCAGAGGGAGTATAGTACTCCTTCAGCCTTTTAATGCACCTTTACATCCTATGAACAAAATATTTTATTGCAACTAAAAAAACCTTTACTTTTAGTTCTAGTAAGAAAATAATGGGCAAAACATGCAAGCCAACGACTCTGCGTGCATCCCTTGTGAACCTAGCAATAGACAAAGTCTCGCCAACTTTATTCAGACCATAAAAGTACTTCCCGAGAAGGTTTAATTTATTCCTCTGTACCACGCTATGCAAATGCAGCAAACAAAATGGCGGCTTATCATTTACCCATAAATGTCAGATGGTGCGTAGATAACGGGAGGAAACGTAAAGCAATAGAGTAAAATATGCTTCAAGCGGGAAAACAAGAGCGTGTAAAATGCTTGTTAAATTAGTTAATTCTGAAATGATGAACGAAAAACCAAACTCATAAATGCGAAAACTCTTTGCATTATATATAGAATTCAAAGATGGCAAGATGGTTCAGTTCAGTTCTTAAAACTCTTTTAATATTCCATAATAACAATTATATCAATTGTCCTATTATTATAGAAGTCAAACTCTTTTATGGAGAAAGAACAAAAATTACATCGTAGGAAATAGATATAACGTGACGTCATCACACAGGAAGGTACAAGATAGCCATATAGGAAATCCAGAGATCAAATAATTGTCCCAAATATTACATAAAGCAAAAACTGCGGCGATTCAAAAGTAACAGCTGTTTTCGTTTTTTCTTAGAGGTTACGTGGAGGTTATGTTTATTGATTTTAAAATGCTATTATATTTCCAGAAATGTTTAATATTTTATTAAATTAAAGGATAATAGTAGAAATATGAGTTAGTGCGTCATATAAAATGAAGTGGGATTTTATTTTTTAGTATGATATATGAATTTATGTACTGTAGATTAGCAATAAGTCATAATGTTTGTCCGAGGAAAGTTATATTATTCCATAATTCTTTAAAGGAAAATATAGTTATGTAATGTAATCAATTCTAAACGACCTAATCTATATTATTAATTAAGCGTATTTTGTAATAAAAAATTGATTTACGATGCATTAGAAATGGGTTAAAAACTAATTATGCCATTAATTAATTAATAATGGATAAATTTAATATTTGTTCGAGTGTTGACGACATTTAAGTAACAAATACGAAAATTAATTTATTGTTTCGAGAGTGAAATTCAACTCTTTATCATCACAACCTAGTAAAGACGTCGCGAGTAATCGCAGACCTAACCTGAGCTCTGAGGAGCTTATAAGAGATGGGAGGGACGCTGGAATGGGCAAAAGAAAAGAAGCGGCGGGATTTTTGTTTTACTTCTTATATTAGATTGAATTTCTGTTTACAAATAGGTTGTTGATGTTAATGAGAAATTACGCCGTTAAATCAAGTACTCAGGAAAATTATCCTAAATAAAAAAAAATGGGCCTATAGACGCGTGACTACAAAGATCTTGGAGAAAACATGTCACCGAAGAAGACAAACTGAAGGTTGGGGGAGTGAGAGAGAAGGAGAGAGAGGGAGAAAGAGAGAGAGAGAGAGAGAGAGAGAGAGAGAGAGAGGAATAATGATTTAAAGAATCAAGATGGAATACCTACGTCATCTTAAAAGGGAAAATAACTAGTAGTGCTTCAGCTACTAATTTATCAAAACGTTGACTGCAGTAGGGAAAGACTATCTTATCCCCATAACTTGCGTCGTTTGTGCCGATTGTCATATGTTTACTATTTAAAATTGCCAAAAATAAAACCAAAACGCAATTGATTGGGTTGAATAATACGCCTTGATATCGAGACGCGAACGCAAGTGTTTTTGAATACGTGATTAGGTGATAAGTGCATATGGACGTGAATGCTATAACGATATAAGAAATATATTATTAACGATGTAAATAAAATAATCCTGTATAGCTAAGCGGAAATTCTAGTGGAATTATCACTACATATTGACGCAATACATAAACAATTCAATTTCCTCTACATAGTAAAACCTGCCTGAAGACGAAAATTAACTAGTCTTTGAAACGGCACCATATGTTTTTAAATACATAAATTTTACTTCCCTCGGAAATCGACAAAATTTTTTATACTTCACTCAAAAAATTGTTTACACTACATATTCGCAATGGACAAGTCATTCAGAGTAGGAGGGCGTTTGGTGGCCCCAAGGTTTTGCTGCGTCGGTCACCGACAACGGCTTTTGGTAAGGGCTGGATGTAGGTCCAAGAACAAGAAATATATTGAGCTTAAGTCATTGAACCTTCACCTATCCCTACTCCTGCATGTGACAAATGAACCACTGAGCATGCTGTTCAGGGCTCAGGCAGCATCTATTCTGTTTTAGTCTACTAGTTATCTAAACTTAAGCCTAAATATCCAATATCTGTGTAAAAGACTACATGTATCACTTTGTTTCGGCGTATTTATTTTTTATCAGTATGGTTTTAAATTTTGTAAGCATATAGCTTTACAATTGAAACATATGTTTCCTAATATCCATATAGATATCATGAAAGCATTTAGTTTCCAATGAGTCCCAATCTTAATTTGAGCATTTAAGCGACTTATGACCTTTTTATTAACTAATTTTTAAGTAACCTTTCACTATTCCCTTCATAACAACAGAAGAGCCATTCTCTCCAAACGTTGTTGTGCGTATCATACATGTTGTTACACTAACTGTTGAAGCAATGTCGGAATAAACGTAAAATACCCGAACAATTATTTCTTTATTATTTTGTAGACGTATCGAAAAGTTTCAAAAGTAATGCGTACTTTATCATGTTTCAATTATTTTACAATTTATTTCATTTCGAATTTAGTATATTTGACGACTTTACAAACGTCCACGCAAAGATTTAATGCAGCGACACCTACCAGCGAAAGCCTAGAACTAAGCCTATATGATACTGTTTTATTTCGTAAAAGAGACTACACAAACCTTCCTGTTTCCAATGCTTATCCGACAATATATTGATAACTCTATGTAACAATACAAGAACCTTGCTTTTCTGAAGATATTTAGTAATTTACGTTTTAGGAGGTGTGCACCAGTGTTTGAAAGAGTAAACCACAGGGTTTTTAAACTTGTTTTGAGTGAATGTATTATGATACAGTGTTATATTACTCGAATTACTCATGAAGTGTGAAGTTAGAAAATGTTGTGTGCAAAGTGGTTTGTACAATTTTCAAACAGTGGAAGGAACAGTGATTTCAAGCAGTGGCTCAGTAGAAGCAACTGAATCGCCAGAAACTGCTTAGTCAGTTGTGGGCTCACGCGTTTGTGTAACAGAAAAAGAGGGAAAGTTTGTAAAATGAATTAAAATTAGAAAGGTATTTTACCAACTAAGACAAAGAGGCGCCATATGTTTGGCAACGTTCAATGAAGAACTTCCGGTTTTCAAGAATGCGGCACTGACAAGGTTGACATATTTTTCAGCCACTATTCACCGAACAGTCACTTCTTTTTACTCTTCATCCACAATTTAATGGATTTTTTTAGTGAATACGGAAACTATGCGCTCAACTGACCTCCCGCAGGCCGGCATCTAAATATCTTTCTAATATTATTCGGCTGTAGTAGCCTATAAGTCCTTCTAAAGGACTTAAATTAAAACAAGCATTTAGTAGTTACATATATATTTATATCCACAAATTTATTCTGTAAATATATAAGTATTTATGATAAATACAAACAATAACATTCCTTTTTTATCGTAGTTAAAATTAATATCTAGAAAGGTATATTTTCTCTCCATATTTTAAAAATTATTTACTTCCCTTAATTTTAGCAATGCGCTTAAATACAAGCAAAACCATACCACTGTTTATTTCAGGTGGGCCCCTTATTTTTTTAAGGTTAATAATGATCAAAGACACATAAACTTGGCTACTGTTCTTAAAATACATAAATATTTCAAACGTTATTGCAAATTCCGCTTTTAAAATTATCTGATCGTCAGTGCTATCTGTTATATAAAATTTAGAAAAAAACAATAAAATAACGCATTTAATTAGGCACAACAAACGTGAGGCTTACCAATCAGGCGTAAATGAGGAAGCGCTGGACGATTTCACCAACAGCTGTTCCAATGCTAATAAACTCTGATCACCTCGTTGCCGACTCTGCAATAAACACTCTACCTCTGCCCGATTGCACAGTAAGCAAGTATAAAATCCGTGTAAACTGATCTCTCCCCAAAAGTTCATTCACAGAACCTAATTCAGTTTCAGCGAGTGAACAGTGTCGACTTTCACACAACAGTTAGTGATAGTTGGGGAATTGCCGAGACTTAGATTTAAACCGTGGCCGTTGGGTGAAAAAGAAACTTAAACATTCGTTCGCTTTTATAGTCTTTCAGAAGAATCAGGAATTAATTTGTAAGTACAGATTTGGTTATATTTTATATGAAAAAAAAATGTTTACTTCTTTTAGAATTAAAACATACAGATTTAATGTCAAATTAAGTATAATAATTATATTTTCAGTTTAAGATTAAACCAAATAGGAATTAAGTTATCACTTTATAAAACTTTATAAAATTATATCAAAATATTTTAAAGGTCAATACTTTAGCTCTCCCCTAGACCAGTTTCGGATGTACAGCTATTTTGAAACAGTTCAGTTTTCAATCTTGGGGAATATTAATAACTATTAACAAAATTTATGAAGACCATAACCAAAATTTCTACAGATTTTTTGTTCAAAATAAACTTTTATTTTATAAAATTTACATAAATTAATAAGGCTAAATATATTAGGGGTAAATAGTTGTTTTAGAAAATGAAGTTTTTTCGAGATTCAAGAAAAGAGCTCTTGAGGTTGCGTTTGTTGGAAAAATAAATTATAAAAAAATCAAATAAAAAATTAGTCATTATTCTGTCGTTTCGTTGTGTTTATCGCAATTTATGTCAAGGTTGAAAAAAAAAAAAAAAAATATATATATATATATATATATATATATATATATGTGTGTGTGTGTGTGTGTGTGTGTGTATGTGTGTATATATGTGTGTGTGTATATATATATATATATATATATATATATGTGTGTGTGAGTGTGTGTGTGTGTGTGTGTGTGTGTGTGTGTATGTGTGTGATTAGTACCCAAGACTGTACTACGTTTTTACCCGAGGTCCTATTACCTCTTTCTTAACAGAGAATTTTGCCCAATTTCAAATATGAAGTTTGAGCTAGAGCTGAAATATCATCTCAAAATTACTGTGCTTGTTGTTAGGAGCTGAAAAACACGTGACTTTTATATTAAGTAATCAATGACACCCTGGTAATATACCCTTCTAAATTACTGTAATTGAAAGTAGTAGTAATTAAATGTAAAAATACTATTAGAGACTTAAAATTAGAAAGGTATTTGGAAGTCGACATGTCGTCATATGATTCACTAGACTAGGCTAGAGGATACTACACTAAGTACCTTCTACCTTGGATGTGGTAACAGCCCTCTAATTTTAATTCTGATAGTGTCAATTTCAAGTCTAAAAACATTGTTTCGCGTTATTTTATTGTTAGCTTGAGTAGATATTTTTCAACCTTTAATTTTTTTGTTTACATCGAATTTTTTGGTTAAGTTGCAAAAAGTTTTGGTAAATGAAGAAATGTTGTCTTCAGAGAGCGTTTTTAAAGCATATTTCCAAGTATTATTCTCCGGAAATCAAAATAAACAACTCTTTCTGAGATATTTACAGATTCGGACGAGTCGGCGTTCGTCTTGCAATTGTTGGCAACCTGAAACCTGACAAACATGTGTCACATTTAATGGGGTGTTTACATTCCGCGCCGAGTTCGGTTCCATTGTATTTCCCTAGTATTATTTCGGCGACATTTTCTCTTGCGTAACGTCCTACCTTCAGTCTGAAATAGTATATTTTAGGAAATTTAAATAAATTTCAAGAATATCAAATTTTGTATAGTCAATCAAAAAGAAACTAATAAACTAACTAAAGACAAAACACTTTTTTTAATCCATGAAATATTTGTTAATTGTAAAACGTTATTTTAATAAACAATTTAGCCTTAAAATGTGCAGAATATTTTAAACATGTTTTTCCAGTATTCTTTTAATGGCATTTTTTACCCAGGTTTTCCTTTTATCTTGAGTTTTGGTGCAAGTATTTAAAGCCGCTATTATCGCACTCTCTAAATAAGATCCGACTTTATTCTCTTGGAGACGGCCAAGATACGTTGATCTGTCATCACGAACAGCTGCTGGTTTCAGTAAATTGTAAGAGTTTATTGCAACGGCTGAAATACTGCAGCGGTGGCGCGGTTTTGATGACCGCTCTTCTCTGTCTAGACATACTTTTTGGTGAAGAAATATGTATAATTTAAATTCATCAAGGTTTGTATTTTTTTAAAAAGATTTATCACGTCTACAAGATAAATTTTAATAAAAATGTTTCGGATGCACTAAAAAGTTATTTATTGTTACATATTTATTGCTAGATAAGTGAAAACACTTTCTATGAAACCATATGTAAACCTAAAATGTTTAGGAACTTTGTAATAATAATGTTCTCAACTTTTCGAATGAGTTCGAATTACAGATAATTGAATAAACTATTTGAATTTGAAGCAAACATCATTGATTAATCAGTGTGAATTTGAATCAGAAATGATTGTGATTAAATTGTAGTTGTTTGAAGCAGGTATAATTGTTGTTGTTTTCGTGCTAATGGGTTTAAGATCACATCGGAAGTCCGCGGGTAATGGTCGCCAGCTCCGGCTCCTTTTAACTAAAGGGAACATCCCTTAGATGGTCTTCAAGCGGCACAGTTCTCAGTTTCAAAACGTTCTTCGTGAGTTCTGGACATTCGAAGATTTATCTCGACGGTAGTCTAACATCTTGACAGTTTCTGCAGGGAACGTATGTCCTGGTCTTGTCCGGGAGAATGTTCATCCCTCTGAAATGAATGCTCTTTAGTATTGCAAATATTTGGGAGAGTTATACTCGGTGATAAGTTGCCTCTTAAAGGAATGAAGCAGGAGTATGTTTTGGGCCACTGCGTTTGCATCTGGAAGTACCTGGTTGATTGTTTTCACGGGCTTCTTTGACCAATGAGCCGGCACACTCGTTGCCTTCAATATTTACGTGTGCAGGGATCCATTATAGAGGACATGATTTCCCCTTACAGTGCAAACTCTCTTATTTATAATATCTCCTAACATTAGAGTTAGGTTAGATAACCTTTTCCATTTATGGTTTTTACATTTAGAGTTCGGGAGGTGCTAGATTTTACCAAACGCCCTTGGTAAATGTTTGTTCGTAGCACATGCGCACACATCTCTCACTTTACATTATATATATATATATATATATATATATATATATATATATATATATATATATATATATATATAATGTATATATATAATGAATGTTGTCGAAAACCTTGGAGCAGTTTGGTTAAACATTATTCTGGTCACGAAATGTTTCTGGTAATAAATATGCAACGTAAAATAATTTTGGCAAGACTATTATTTAGTCATTCGTTTGTAACCAGCTGAAATTAAGTTTTAAGAAACCCTTTTCCACCTCTGCTGCCTAGATCAATAGTTTACCTAAAATCCTCCCCCGCTTTAAAGCAAGTGATTTCTTATAAGTCTCGCTGTGCTTTAATTATCGTCAATCATTACTACACGCTATCCTCGCATTTATCAAGAACTTTGGGCTTGCAGACGAAATATCAATAGGCTTTGATACCTACAAGATTTCTTGATAAAAAAATATTTTGTTTAAACCCAAAATACGTATAAACTGGTATACATAAGAGACGTATAAGATGGTGGTTTTCAAACAATCTTTGTTGATCGTAGTCTATTATGGATATATTGATTTTAAAATGCAAAGTCAAAAGTGGAAATTCCGATTTTTAGAGTCCATCACCGGCATTTCTGATAGCTTCGTAAAATCACTTTAGGGGAGGCGCAGGTAATGGTTTTGACAGCCCCATAGTCGCATCTGACAATTGTTCTTCCACGAATTTCCTTGCGGTAATCAAACCATTCGGTGGCGCGTTGGCCAAAGGACAATTCTTTAGTTTTTTCATAAACATGATTCAAATGTAGATTCTGTTACAGCCCATCCACTCGTGTATTTCTAGCATACACCTGAATTTCGGAAATACTAAGAGGTGTTTGTGCGATCAACATCTTCCGGGTTATACGATATATTCTCCGCATTTATATACAAATGCTTGATCCAGCATTTATAGGAATGATTTTAGATTTTCGAAGGTCTTTTCAAGGTTAACCAGAAGGTAGTGAATTTAAGGACAACGATATACGCGGCAACTAAATATGATTCGAAGAGATCTTTGAAAAACTACGCTTTCAAATTTACATTATTTTGAATAATTAACATTAGTTGGTAGTTAAAATATTTAAAACCATTTAAATAAGAGAAATACACGTTGAATATATATATATATATATATATATATATTCTCCACTATTTTAAAGAAAAATTTAAAAAGGTTCGAAAGGAAAACTATGTATATAATTCATTGATTAAAATATTATTTAGGATATTCAAAACTATTAACAAAAGGAATATATTTATAAAGAAAATACAGTATATGTAATACATATATAAATATATATATATAAGAATTTCATGTCATAAAAATTGAGACTGAATAATTGAAAAATAATAATTAAAGAATAATACAATAATAAGAAAATTTTATAATACTAAACAATTTAAATATTTAAAACCGTTGTAAAAAATAATAACAGCATAATGACATTAACAATAATTTTAAAAAAATGATTTTAGTGTATCTACAAAATAACCAGTAATTTCTTCACATTAAGAAAGAAGACACGCCTTTTAATATACTAGGTCTGTTTGTAAGTGAAATTTATAAATACAACAAACATAATAAATAATCAAACAATACAAATCACAAATTCCTTTGACATATAACAAACCTGCCTTTGAAGCATTGCGTCCTAGCGACTAACCTAGAAACTTAAACAAATATCGAGTACGATTGACAACCAAGGTATCATTAATCGCACAAATACATTAGCGCTACCACAGTTCTTTAAAAAAATACGTAAAAAATGTTTTTAATCGTTTTCATGAATTTAGTTAATTAAACCGACATTTAAAAACCAGTTAGTTTAAACATGAATATTCAACGTCCTAAAATACAATTTGAATGCAAGCTTTCTAAACAGAAAAATACCTTTGATACATAGAAGTGTCTGTATTCTGTGCTCACAGACACACAGGAAGACCGGGGCCGTCCGACGCCACACGTCTGTGCTTTAATGGAACACTCAGCCGTACAGCGCGCCGTTTCTGCAGACGTTTTTGTTTGCTGCATCCGATGGAGAAAAAGGATAAGGAATAAGCATTTTGTTAGGTTCGTCAGATAAACGACTGCCGTGAACGCAATGACTGTCTTGCGGTACATTGTGACAGTGTAGTGTAGGAATACTACGAGGAAACTAATATAAATTTTTAGATCAATTTACAAAACTCACCACTACCCACAATATCACAACTCACTTTTACCCTCATTACAACGAACTCACCACTACCCACTATTGCAAAAACTCACTACTTCTCACCTTTACAGCAAACTCACTACTACCCACTCTTACAAATAACTCACTAGTACTTACTACTACTACTAAAAACTAACTACTAGCCATTATTACAACAATATTACTCAGTATTATAAAATCTCACTACTTCTCACTTTTACAACGAACCCACTATTTCAACCAACTTACTACTACCTACTATTACAACAAACTCACTAATACCAATTTTTATATGTGACTTACTACTACCCAATCTCACTAATGCGACGTACTCAATATTACAATGAACTGACTCACTACTACCCTCTACTGCATCAAACTCACTAGTATTCACTACTACTACAAACTTACTACTACCCATTATTACAAACAATCTCACTACCACCCACTATTAGAAAAACTCACTACTACCTCTTATAATAACAATGTCACTACTACTCACTATTACAAGAAACTGTCACACTACTACCCACTACTGCCACAGACTCACTAGTACTCACTACTTCTACAAACGTACTACAACCCATTATTACAAACAATCTCACTACTACCCACTATTGCCACAGAATCCCTACTACTCACTATTTCTACATACTTACTACTATCCATTATTACAAACAAACTCACTACTACCCACCATTGCAACAGAATCACTACTACTCACTATTTCTACATACTTACTACTATCCATTATTACAAACAAACTCACTACTATTCACTATGGCAACAGAATCACTACTACTCACTATATCTACATACTTACTACTATCCATTATAACAAACAAACTCACTACTACCCACTATTGCAACAGAATCACTACTAACTACTATAACAACAATCTCACTAGTACTAACTAGTAGTCACTACTTCTACACACTTACTACTACCTAATATTACAAACAGACTCACTACTACCCACTATTGCCACAGAATCCCTACTACTCACTATTTCTACATACTTACTACTATCCATTATTACAAACAAACTCACTACTAACCACTATTGCAACAGAATCACTACTACTCACTATTTCTACATACTTACTACTACCTAATATTACAAACAATCTCACTACTACCCACTATTGCAACAGAATCACTACTAACTACTATAACAACAATCTCACTAATACTAACTAGTAGTCACTACTTCTACGCACTTACTATTACCTAATATTACAAACAATCTCACTACTACCCACTATTGCAACAGAATCACTACTAACTACTATAACAACAATCTCACTAGTACTAACTAGTAGTCACTACTTCTACGCACTTACTATTACCTAATATTACAAACAATCTCACTACTACCCACTATTGCAACAGAATCACTACTAACTACTATAACAACAATCTCACTAGTACTAACTAGTAGTCACTACTTCTACGCACCTACTATTACCTAATATTACAAACAATCTCACTACTACCCACTATTGCAACAGAATCACTACTAACTACTATAACAACAATCTCACTAATACTAACTAGTAGTCACTACTTCTACGCACTTACTATTACCTAATATTACAAACAATATCACTACTACCCACTATTGCAACAGAATCACTACTAACTACTATAACAACAATCTCACTAGTACTAACTAGTAGTCACTACTTCTACACACTTACTATTACCTAATATTACAAACAATCTCACTACTACCCACTATTGCAACAGAATCACTACTAACTACTATAACAACAATCTCACTAGTACTAACTAGTAGTCACTACTTCTACACACTTACTATTACCTAATATTACAAACAATCTCACTACTACCCACTATTGCAACAGAATCACTACTAACTACTATAACAACAATCTCACTAGTACTAACTAGTAGTCACTACTTCTACGCACTTACTATTACCTAATATTACAAACAATCTCACTACTACCCACTATTGCGACAGAATCACTACTAACTACTATAACAACAATCTCACTAGTACTAACTAGTAGTCACTACTTCTACGCACTTACTATTACCTAATATTACAAACAATCTCACTACTACCCACTATTGCAACAGAATCACTACTAACTACTATAACAACAATCTCACTAGTACTAACTAGTAGTCACTACTTCTACACACTTACTATTACCTAATATTACAAACAATCTCACTACTACCCACTATTGCAACAGAATCACTACTAACTACTATAACAACAATCTCACTAGTACTAACTAGTAGTCACTACTTCTACGCACTTACTACTACCTAATATTACAAACAATCTCACTACTACCCACTATTGCAACAGAATCACTACTAACTACTATAACAACAATCTCACTAATACTAACTAGTAGTCACTACTTCTACAAACTTACTATTACCTAATATTACAAACAATCTCACTACTACCCACTATTGCAACAGAATCACTACTAACTACTATAACAACAATCTCACTAATACTAACTAGTAGTCACTACTTCTACAAACTTACTATTACCTAATATTACAAACAATCTCACTACTACCCACTATTGCAACAGAATCACTACTAACTACTATAACAACAATCTCACTAGTACTAACTAGTAGTCACTACTTCTACACACTTACTACTACCTAATATTACAAACAATCTCACTACTACCCACTATTGCAACAGAATCACTACTAACTACTATAACAACAATCTCACTAGTACTAACTAGTAGTCACTACTTCTACGCACTTACTATTACCTAATATTACAAACAATCTCACTACTACCCACTATTGCAACAGAATCACTACTAACTACTATAACAACAATCTCACTAGTACTAACTAGTAGTCACTACTTCTACAAACTTACTATTACCTAATATTACAAACAATCTCACTACTACCCACTATTGCAACAGAATCACTACTAACTACTATAACAACAATCTCACTAGTACTAACTAGTAGTCACTACTTCTACAAACTTACTATTACCTAATATTACAAACAATCTCACTACTACCCACTATTGCAACAGAATCACTACTAACTACTATAACAACAATCTCACTAGAACTAACTAGTAGTCACTACTTCTACACACTTACTATTACCTAATATTACAAACAAACTCACTACTACCCACTATTGCAACAGAATCACTACTAACTACTATAACAACAATCTCACTAGTACTAACTAGTAGTCACTACTTCTACGCACTTACTACTACCTAATATTACAAACAAACTCACTACTACCCACTATTGCAACAGAATCACTACTAACTACTATAACAACAATCTCACTAGTACTAACTAGTAGTCACTACTTCTACGCACTTACTACTACCTAATATTACAAACAGACTCACTACTACCCACTATTGCAACAGAATCACTACTAACTACTATAACAACAATCTCACTAGTACTAACTAGTAGTCACTACTTCAACGCACTTACTACTACCTAATATTGCAAACAATCTCACTACTACCCACTATTGCAACAGAATCACTACTAACTACTATAACAACAATCTCACTAGTACTAACTAGTAGTCAATACTTCTACACACTTACTATTACCTAATATTACAAACAATCTCACTACTACCCACTATTGCAACAGAATCACTACTAACTACTATAACAACAATCTCACTAGTACTAACTAGTAGTCACTACTTCTACACACTTACTACTACCTAATATTACAAACAAACTCACTACTACCCACTATTGCAACAGAATCACTACTAACTACTATAACAACAATCTCACTAGTACTAACTAGTAGTCACTACTTCTACGCACTTACTACTACCTAACATTGCAAACAATCTCACTACTACCCACTATTGCAACAGAATCACTACTAACTACTATAACAACAATCTCACTAGTACTAACTAGTAGTCACTACTTCTACACACTTACTATTACCTAATATTACAAACAATCTCACTACTACCCACTATTGCAACAGAATCACTACTAACTACTATAACAACAATCTCACTAGTACTAACTAGTAGTCACTACTTCTACGCACTTACTACTACCTAATATTACAAACAATCTCACTACTACCCACTATTGCAACAGAATAACTACTACTAACTACTATAACAACAATCTCACTAGTAATAACTAGTATTCACTACTTCTACGCACTTACTACTACCCAATATTACAAACAATCTCACTACTACCCATTATTGCAACAGAATCACTACTAACTACTATAACAACAATCTCACTAGTACTAACTAGTAGTCACTACTTCTACACACTTACTATTACCTAATATTACAAACAATCTCACTACTACCCACTATTGCAACAGAATCACTACTAACTACTATAACAACAATCTCACTAGAACTAACTAGTAGTCACTACTTCTACACACTTACTACTACCTAATATTACAAACA
The DNA here is from genome assembly GCA_036971475.1 of Prosapia bicincta. NCBI lineage: Eukaryota > Metazoa > Arthropoda > Insecta > Hemiptera > Cercopidae > Prosapia > Prosapia bicincta. Next base: position 86,717,788 of record JBAIZL010000003.1, on the reverse strand, counting down.
GACTCACTACTACCCACTATTGCAACAGAATCACTACTAACTACTATAACAACAATCTCACTAGTACTAACTAGTAGTCACTACTTCTACAAACTTACTATTACCTAATATTACAAACAATCTAACTACTACCCACTATTGCAACAGAATCACTACTAACTACTATAACAACAATCTCACTAGTACTAACTAGTAGTCACTACTTCTACACACTTACTATTACCTAATATTACAAACAATCTAACTACTACCCACTATTGCAACAGAATCACTACTAACTACTATAACAACAATCTCACTAAAACTAACTAGTAGTCACTACTTCTACACACTTACTATTACTTAATATTACAAACAAACTCACTACTACCCACTATTGCAACAGAATCACTACTAACTACTATAACAACAATCTCACTAGAACTAACTAGTAGTCACTACTTCTACACACTTACTATTACTTAATATTACAAACAAACTCACTACTACCCACTATTGCAACAGAATCACTACTAACTACTATAACAACAATCTCACTAGAACTAACTAGTAGTCACTACTTCTACACACTTACTATTACTTAATATTACAAACAAACTCACCACTACCCACTATTGCAACAGAATCACTACTAACTACTATAACAACAATCTCACTAGAACTAACTAGTAGTCACTACACTTCTACACACTTAATATTACTTAATATTACAAACAAACTCACTACTACACACTATTGCAACAGAATCACTACTACTCACTATTTCTACATACTTACTACTATCCATTATAACAAACAAACTCACTACTACCCACTATTGCAACAGAATCACTACTAATTACTATAACAACAATCTCACTAGTACTAACTAGTAGTCACTACTTCTACACACTTACTACTACCTAATATTACAAACAGATTCACTACTACCCACTATTGCAACAGAATCACTACTAACTACTATAACAACAATCTCACTAGAACTAACTAGTAGTCACTACTTCTACACACTTACTACTACCTAATATTACAAACAGACTCACTACTACCCACTATTGCAACAGAATCACTACTAACTACTATAACAACAATCTCACTAGAACTAACTAGTAGTCACTACTTCTACACACTTACTACTACCTAATATTACAAACAGACTCACTACTACCCACTATTGCAACAGAATCACTACTAACTACTATAACAACAATCTCACTAGAACTAACTAGTAGTCACTACTTCTACACACTTACTACTACCTAATATTACAAACAGACTCACTACTACCCACTATTGCAACAGAATCACTACTAACTACTATAACAACAATCTCACTAGAACTAACTAGTAGTCACTACTTCCTACACACTTACTACTACCTAATATTACAAACAAACTCACTACTACCCACTATTGCAACAGAATCACTACTAACTACTATAACAACAATCTCACTAGAACTAACTAGTAGTCACTACTTCTACACACTTACTACTACCTAATATTACAAACAGACTCACTACTACCCACTATTGCAACAGAATCACTACTAACTACTATAACAACAATCTCACTAGAACTAACTAGTAGTCACTACTTCTACACACTTACTACTACCTAATATTACAAACAGACTCACTACTACCCACTATTGCAACAGAATCACTACTAACTACTATAACAACAATCTCACTAGTACTAACTAGTAGTCACTACTTCTACACACTTACTACTACCTAATATTACAAACAGACTCACTACTACCCACTATTGCAACAGAATCACTACTAACTACTATAACAACAATCTCACTAGACCTAACTAGTAGTCACTACTTCTACACACTTACTACTACCTAATATTACAAACAGACTCACTACTACCCACTATTGCAACAGAATCACTACTAACTACTATAACAACAATCTCACTAGAACTAACTAGTAGTCACTACTTCTACACACTTACTACTACCTAATATTACAAACAGACTCACTACTACCCACTATTGCAACAGAATCACTACTAACTACTATAACAACAATCTCACTAGAACTAACTAGTAGTCACTACTTCCTACACACTTACTACTACCTAATATTACAAACAAACTCACTACTACCCACTATTGCAACAGAATCACTACTACTCACTATTTCTACATACTTACTACTATCCATTATAACAAACAAACTCACTACTACCCACTATTGCAACAGAATCACTACTAATTACTATAACAACAAACTCACTGGTACTAACTAGTAGTCACTACTTCTACGCACTTACTACTACCTAATATTACAAACAAACTCACTATTACCCACTATTGCAACAGAATCACTACTAACTACTATAACAACAATCTCACTAGTACTAACTTGTAGTCACTACTTCTACACACTTACTACTACCTAATATTACAAACAATCTCACTACTACCCACCATTCCAAAAAAACTATCTACTACCCACTATTACAAAAACACCTCACTACTACCTACCACTACACAAAAACTAATACCCATATTTACAAAGCATTTGCTACTACCTACTGTAACAACTATCTCATCACTACTCACTATTACAACAAACTACTCACTATTATCAGGAACACTTCAAATCTATTATTTGTCATGCTTGTCTTTACGTAAGCTGACGTAGCCTTCTTCAGAGATCCTTATACACTGATAATGAAACATTAAAGCTATATTTTTGAAGAACAATGCAGTGTAGCTATGTCATTGAAATATGTATAATAATTAATACATATTAAAAAAAAATAATGTTTGCAATAATTTTTTATTTATTGTTTTTTACTAATAATTCGTTTGAACATAATAATGGAATTTGGCTTGTGACAGAAAGTGCTATAATTGATAAATTAGTCACACAAAATAGATGTATATTTTGTATGTAAACTCGTGTTTATGTTTATATAAATATTAATTTAATTGTTATTTTATTTCGCCTATTTAAAATATAAAGTATTTCTTTCAAAAGCCGTTCATTTTTTTCTGAAAAAATGAAATACACTTCGGTTCTAGAGTAAATTTAATAACTAAATAAAGATATTATCGATTAATCGATTGAATAGAAGGAATCCAAAGCGATCGATCGAATGTCCAGCCAGAATATCAGCCGCCGCCCCTGGTGTCTAGGCAACAATGGGCCAGGTGTTCCATTTTTATATTTATTGGTCTATATACGTCACAATGTTTACTGCACGCTCTTTTGTGACACAAATGCGGGGACATCTACATCCCGCAAAGCAGACTAATTTATCGGCCTACAATAGACGTAGACGACCCCTCATCAGCGCCTACCACGTTTTGGTATTACCCTTAACCATCTTCCAATACAGTTAAACCTTTCCCCCCTTTTTTACTAATTTTTATGAAAGACGTCAAATTAAACAAACGTTTTTATCATGTAAAAACGTAAAAGTATGAACAATATTTTTCTTGTCGACTTTTAAGGACCTAATTTATTTTAAATTTGAATTTAATATTAAATATTATATAATAAGGATGTTTTGTATTTATAAGTCCAGTTTTATGGGACAAGTTTTCTTTTTACAGAATTATCAGTAAAATTAACAGAAATGAGCTTTAATCTTCAGCCAAATATTATTAAAACGTTATTTACGAAAAACACAGATACTTCTTTGTCATAGTTGTGTAAACACCATCAAGAAATTAGGTTTTTCATACACTCGAAACATAAGTTAGGCAAGTATTAATTACTTTATAACAATTATATATATAGTTAAGTCAATTCCTATTTCGGTCATACAATTTTTTTATTTTACTTACTTATTATTTAATAATTAGAATTACATAAATAAAGTAACAGAACAGCGGTTCTACCACATAACCTATGACATAAAATCAGCCGTTTTGTGGTAACATATGTTATGGCTTATTTTAAGCCAAATGAATTGAAATAACTATATTGCATACCTTGCCCCTATTGTGCAAAGTTTTCTCCCATGAAAAACTAAAATTAATTCATTCTTAAATTTAATTCATTTTAAAAAAAAACTGTATTAAAATCAATTGTTATCGATTATAAGTTAAAAAAAAATTATTTAAACTTGAGTGGATGATTAAAAAATATTCACAATTGATAGTTTGAACTATATATATTAAAACAACATAGGTTATTCAAATGCAATAATATTTATTGATTTATATTCAAAGCTTTTCGTTGGTTAACAGTACCAACATCATCAGGAATGAACATTACAATGATTGTATTTTTCATTCCTGTTGATGTTGGTACTGTTAACCAACGAAAAGCTTTGAATATAAATCAATAAATATTCTTGTATTTTAATAACCTATGTTGTTTTAAATTATTAAACAAGAAAATATATTATATATATATATATATATATATATATATATATATATATATATATATATATATATAGATGGATGGATGGAGAGTGAGAACTAATAGAAAGAATTGAAAAGCGTTCGGCCTCTGTGTTGGTAGTCATGAACAATAAAATCCATGGTTTAGTATAAAATTTAATAAAATGCATTTTCGATAAAATAATTGAAAGTTGAATCGTAAACCTATAATTGTTGAATCGTAAACCTATATGTACCGATGTTATCAATTGTAAATCGAAGTAATTTTTCAACTATTATATTTAAAATGTTCGTTGTTTAAAATATCACTTTAATATTTTTAAATAATCAGTCAAGCAATCGCTGTAAACTGTCCATTACGGTTGTGGTCATCCCTCAAGCTCCAGAACAGAAGCCGATGATTTTGAGGTTAGATATATAAGACGCTTTAATGAAAGCTTTGGAAATATCGTTGAAAGCGGCGCGTGGGTCGTGTCTAGTTACACCTTTTAGCTTTGAGAAATTACGTGTTATTAACAAGCGTGCTCTCTAATTTTGTACTTCCGATTTTAATATCTGTACGCAAACTGCCCATTTACGATTCTGTTGCAAAAACGCCCGTTTAAGATAACCTCTCAAATAGTTACAAATAGTGACATTATTTCATCATGTTAGGGAACCTTTAATCTTTAATAAACAATTATAAACCCTGGCTACAAATATCTACACAGGATTTAATAGCTACCTTAAAAGTTTGAGTAAATATTTGTAGCCAGGGTTCATAATTTTTTATTAAATATAATTACGATGCTGCCCTCTAGTTTTTTAAAACTTTTAATCACTTTATTTTGTTAATTTAACTTGTTGAATTTACTTCGGGGAAAGTTAAGTGGATTTAAAGTTGGGTCTACTCATTAAACCATACCTTACCATGCTCATTACTGAATGTAAGGAGATACAAGCTATATATTATTATTTCAATGTAATGAAGACGTAAATATCATTGTCTTATATTTGTTTATTTATTTTCTAATATGATGATGAGTACACTCACAAAATCTTTTATTGAATAAAAATTCGGCTGTTTCGTGAGTCAAGTACCATTTATTAAAATTTTGGCAAAGTTTCGATAACTATTAGCTATCCTCAATCAGGCCTGATCCTCTCCTTTGCAATATTGTCAAAAATATTAGAACGAGAACACAATTTCCCTTCTACATTTTTAACTAGAACGTTCTACTATCGAACTAGTTAAAGATGTAGAAAGGAAGTTGTGTTCTCGTACTAATATTTTTGACAATAGTGTAAAGGAGGGGATCAGGCCTGATTGAGGATAGCAATATAGTTATCGATTCCCTTCTACATCTTTAACTAGAACGTTCTACTATCGAACTAGTTAAAGATGTAGAAAGGAAGTTGTGTTCTCGTACTAATATTTTTGACAATAGTGTAAAGGAGGGGATCAGGCCTGATTGAGGATAGCAATATAGTTATCGATTCCCTTCTACATCTTTAACTAGAACGTTCTACTATCGAACTAGTTAAAGATGTAGAAAGGAAGTTGTGTTCTCGAACTAATATTTTTGACAATAGTGTAAAGGAGGGGATCAGGCCTGATTGAGGATAGCAATATAGTTATCGATTCCCTTCTACATCTTTAACTAGAACGTTCTACTATCGAACTAGTTAAAGATGTAGAAAGGAAGTTGTGTTCTCGTACTAATATTTTTGACAATAGTGTAAAGGAGGGGATCAGGCCTGATTGAGGATAGCAATATAGTTATCGATTCCCTTCTACATCTTTAACTAGAACGTTCTACTATCGAACTAGTTAAAGATGTAGAAAGGAAGTTGTGTTCTCGTACTAATATTTTTGACAATAGTGTAAAGGAGGGGATCAGGCCTGATTGAGGATAGCAATATAGTTATCGATTCCCTTCTACATCTTTAACTAGAACGTTCTACTATCGAACTAGTTAAAGATGTAGAAAGGAAGTTGTGTTCTCGTACTAATATTTTTGACAATAGTGTAAAGGAGGGGATCAGGCCTGATTGAGGATAGCAATATAGTTATCGATTCCCTTCTACATCTTTAACTAGAACGTTCTACTATCGAACTAGTTAAAGATGTAGAAAGGGAGTTGTGTTCTCGTACTAATATTTTTGACAATAGTGTAAAGGAGGGGATCAGGCCTGATTGAGGATAGCAATATAGTTATCGATTCCCTTCTACATCTTTAACTAGAACGTTCTACTATCGAACTAGTTAAAGATGTAGAAAGGAAGTTGTGTTCTCGTACTAATATTTTTGACAATAGTGTAAAGGAGGGGATCAGGCCTGATTGAGGATAGCAATATAGTTATCGATTCCCTTCTACATCTTTAACTAGAACGTTCTACTATCGAACTAGTTAAAGATGTAGAAAGGAAGTTGTGTTCTCGTACTAATATTTTTGACAATATTGTAAAGGAGGGGATCAGGCCTGATTGAGGATAGCAATATAGTTATCGATTCCCTTCTACATCTTTAACTAGAACGTTCTACTATCGAACTAGTTAAAGATGTAGAAAGGAAGTTGTGTTCTCGTACTAATATTTTTGACAATATTGTAAAGGAGGGGATCAGGCCTGATTGAGGATAGCAATATAGTTATCGATTCCCTTCTACATCTTTAACTAGAACGTTCTACTATCGAACTAGTTAAAGATGTAGAAAGGAAGTTGTGTTCTCGTACTAATATTTTTGACAATATTGTAAAGGAGGGGATCAGGCCTGATTGAGGATAGCAATATAGTTATCGATTCCCTTCTACATCTTTAACTAGAACGTTCTACTATCGAACTAGTTAAAGATGTAGAAAGGAAGTTGTGTTCTCGTACTAATATTTTTGACAATAGTGTAAAGGAGGGGATCAGGCCTGATTGAGGATAGCAATATAGTTATCGATTCCCTTCTACATCTTTAACTAGAACGTTCTACTATCGAACTAGTTAAAGATGTAGAAAGGAAGCTGTGTTCTCGTACTAATATTTTTGACAATAGTGTAAAGGAGGGGATCAGGCCTGATTGAGGATAGCAATATAGTTATCGATTCCCTTCTACATCTTTAACTAGAACGTTCTACAATCGAACTAGTTAAAGATGTAGAAAGGAAGCTGTGTTCTCGTACTAATATTTTTGACAATAGTGTAAAGGAGGGGATCAGGCCTGATTGAGGATAGCAATATAGTTATTGATTCGTTAGCAAATTTAAAAAAAAATATGTTCCAATAGTTTATTTCGTTCTCCCAGTATGGTTTCCCCTACGAACGATGAGGGAGAAGCTTGTGAATGTAAGTAGGATTAATATAAAGACGTAAAAACCTCTGGGACAGCATACAGGGGAGGCATGGCATCACGTGTGTTAGGTACGTACCTATTACAGACTTGGTCTCTAACGGCGTTATAAAGAGATGCCTGGCAATTATATTCCTTTTAATAAGGAAAGAAAGTGGGTGGAAATAAGTAGAACTACGAAAAGGATAAAATGACCCTCTTTTGTTACTAGAGGGTTAAATTTATGGGGTAAAGGGTTACGTAACCCGGAGATCGTTACTTACACAGTTATAGAATTGAAACAAAATAATTTTTAAAGAGTTTAGATAAAGATCTTAAACCTTTGGAAAACAATATTCTCTAACCTTCATCTTTCAATATCTTTAACAACGATAATAAGATGTAGAATACTTCAGTACTTATTTCTTCTTCTTCGTTCATGGCGCTACAATCCGGTGTGGACTTAACCTCCTAAATGAGCCTTCGCTAGGTATCTCGATCCTGTGCAACTGCTTTCTATTTCCTCTTATTTAGCAGGGTCCTGGCATCCTTAGCGACGCAATCCATCTACGTCTAGGAAGTTCGTTTGCTGTAATTTTGTAGATAATTGTATCTTATTTACTCTAGATTTATAAAACGTTAAAGGTCTTAAGAATGGCGAGCGGTCTTTATATGTTTCAAGAATATTCGCGGGTGCTTAGTATATTAAAGTGCATATTTGTTTGGCTTTGTTTCAGTACGAGTGGACGAGTGAAGGATGAGGCCCCAGGGCCGGATAGTCCCCCACCGCTGACGAACTGGCCCCCCTCCGGATACAACAGGGGGGGACACCATGCCCCCCCACCTCCACTGCCGTACCAATTTTTTGGCTTCTGGTGACAACGTATATTGTTCAGCCGGCAGGTAAGACTGTTATACGTTTTTTAGAATCTAATCTACTTACAGAAGAAATATTTCAAGGTCTTTGCAAAAAGGTTTACTTTTGTAAATTATTTTCAATTAATTAAATTAATTGTATATGTATATATATATATATATATATATATATATATATATATATATATATATTCCTCATGATGTATGTATATATTATCTGTATGTGTTATTCCTGACGATGTTGGTACTGTTTGCCAATTAAAAGCAATAAACCAAGTGTCGTATAATTCAATAAATTATTTTTGTATTTCTCTTATTTCTTCATTAATACCCAAGAATACTTATTTTATTATTTTTTTACATATTTTTCAAGATATTTTAAAATTAACTTCACTCAGAAATAGAGATTTATCGTGTAGTTTAAAATTTTATATTTCTCTTGAAGAAAATTTTGACGGAAAAACTATTGTTATAAGTACCCCTGTCAAAAACAGTTCTAATTAACTACAGTTAGAATTGCAATTTGGATTTTAGATTATATTACATCGAATGCATTTTTAAAAAATTTAAAAATCTATTCAGAAAGATTATTATTACACTTATTGTTTATTTGCTATTCTTCTTCTTCTTCTTTTTATTATTATTATTATTATTATATTATTATTGTTTGATTGTTATTATACTTATTAAAGTCCATTATTGTTCACTTAAAACTTCAATTCACCAGTAGTTTATTACTGCAAGATTTTTCCACATCCTACTAGAGTTTAGAGCTTTTTATAACTCTAAGAACCAGTAAACATTTAATACGTATCTCAAATTATAGCCTTTGAAGAAGTATGTTGTGCATTTAGTGTATCGCTGGTTTAATAAACAATTTTGTTTTCTGTGAAATGAAATTATTCCTGCTCGAGGAAAAGGGGTGAATGGGCCCACTTAAAACAGGAAGTGTTTTACTTTCGGTGCCAATTAAAGTGGGTTGGTGTTAGTTAATGTGTAACAGATTTACATATTTTAGTTTGTATTATTATTAGGATACTTTAAACAATTTATATAAAAAGAAATGAAGTCAGTTCCTACTGAGGTCAACAAAAAAAAGTTGTATTTTAGTTACGTTTCATGTTTTAATTACAAGTAATATAAATATCTATATGCATATGACAAAATCACAATATATAGTAGCTAAATAGAAAGCGAATTTCCTTGAAATTTTCCATTTCCCTCTTTGTACAGTATATGGTGCTCGACTATTATTTTTGTTTGTTACTATTTATTCGCTTTCTCTTTTTCGTTTCGAATTTAGGAAGCTGATGGTCATCTATAATTTTTTATTCTACGCATCTCTTGTATTGTTTCATTATTGCAAGTAACCTTTCACTTATAATTTCATATAAATGTTGAAGTCATGGATTTCTAGCAATGGAAAAGTTGGCTCAGTGCCAAAGTGCTGGATTTTAAAAATAAACCTATTCAGTTCGAATCCGACCAAGACATGGGTCTTTTTAAAATATAATTAATGAATAAATATCTGAGAAAACTGTATTAACATCAATTGTCATCCCCTGCAGGGATGAACATGATTGGATGATTAAAAACGTATTTTATTACCGATTGAAAATTTGTACAAGATATATATAAGGAGAGTGTGAGCTAATAGAAGGAATTGAAAAAAATTGTAGCTGTAGACAAATTAACAAATTTTTCTCAGAACAGTAATTGTTGAAGAAGATTAAAATTATTCGAAACGCGTACGTGCACGGTAAAAAAAAAAATTAAATATTTCGTTTCTTTTGATGTCACTCAACATTATACAATGTAATTAAAACTGACATCTGTAACAGCAATGAATTGTTCCTTGCTTTTCTTCTAAGTTGGTCGCTCATTTTTCCGCCACTCCTGTTTTATTCAATTGCGAGATAAATGAATTCTATTTAATTCCGCTGTGGATGTGACATCTAGTGCCAATTGTTTCTGAACATCTCTTTGTAATACACAGATAGCTATATAGTAAGAAAAATAATTTACTTCGCCACATCTCGATGTACGTTGTGTTTGTAAATTTAGGCTGTTTGTGGTTTCTTTAACTACTATTTTTGGTTTGTATTATTTCTCTTTTAAAATGTGTTTTGAATACGTTATGTAAATCTTCAAGCAGAATTGGAGGTTTCGCCATACGTTATATTAAGTTACCATAAAATGAACAGAAAAACACCAGGCCTAAAAAAGTTTATTTTAAAACGCAGAGAAAACACACCATATTTTAAGAACACAACAATTAAAAACCTATTAAAAACTTACCAAATACGTTTGCCCATTACATAGACACGTTCAAGCATAGATTTCAAGCTTGAAGGAAAACTAAAAACAAAAGAAACTGTTACAAATTTAATTCATAAAGAATAAAATTGTTTGTAAAATATAGAACTTTAAAAATAAATATTTCCAGTGAAAAAAGATATACTTCTTTAACAAATGAGTTCAACTTGGAATGTCCTTGGTTAAAATGAATAGTACACCAACACGTATGGAAGGTTACATTGCGCCTTCAGTTCACGGACTTGCAACACGCTATTCATTTCGTTCCCGCAGTACGTTTATGTTTACAAGTTAAGTGGCTAAACTTTCGCTATTTGTTTATTCCTTATATATACACTTAATTCCTTGAATATTCCCAAATTCTTAAACAATAATATATTTTATATACACAAATGTTTTGTAATTCCGTTATTTTTTTAAAAGTTTAAAGCGAACAGCCAATAAATTATTATCCCTAATGAAGGGATAAAAGGGTTAAGATATGGATATAAAAGTCACTTATAGAGGATGTAGGGGATATCAGGGCATCACGTGTACAGGGTTGCGCTCATCAAGTCACTCTACCCTATATCGGAGTCTTATAGACGTGTCTACCCGTTACCCTTGAGGTCCAAGAACGGATAACAGAAACAAATTTTTAAAATAAAAACTATGTGAAATTCTCCCTTTCCTGATAGTCTCGACAGTATTTGTATTAAGTAAAGCTTTTCATTTGCTGTAAGAATTCAAGAACTGGTAACTTTTATAAAAATAAAATTTAATTTCAATTTTATCCGATTCAGTGTTTATCAACCCATTTGATACACTTCTGTGAAATGATATACTCATTCCCAAGTACTCATAAATAAAGATAAAAAAGAAAATTAAAAATGAGATTTAATACATAATTACAAGAAATAGAACACAAGTAAAAAGTATAGATAACCCGTTAGCTCCAGTTGTCATTAAAAATGCACATCCTTTAGAAGATTGCCCGATATTGTTTTCAAGCAAATTTTATTGATTGATATTATTGATTGATCAATATAAATAAGCAAATATAATCAAGCATTTGGTTATTTGTCGATATTTACCAGCAAAATACCTTTATAATTTTAATTCTCGAAACACGATAAGAGAAAGGGACTTGAACTGTGGGAAAGAAAGGATTTCAATAAATGTTATAAAGTATCAATAAATTTTCACCGTAAAAGTATGTGGTAGCTTTACTTCACAAAAGCGGCCCTACCTGTGCTAGCGATGATTCCTCTTCGATTATCAGTACCAGCGGAGATTCATAACTCTTATCCTACACATTAATCATCTTATCCCACCCACTTCATATCCCTAAGTACTGTCCTTTCGCAACAACGAGTGCTTTATACGGTTTATCTATGTCGTTGCACAGCGTAAGCCGTTACTTAAAGTGGCCACGTGATCTGTAAGATCTACTGGCGGCGAAGATCGATAGACAGACACGCTGCTAAGCTAATAATCGTGTCAAAGGCGAGAACTCGCATTAAGGCCATGATTGTAATCGATTCATCCACTGGCCACTCGGATTCTAGTCCGTGCGTACCACTTACACTGTTGCCAATTTGCGAGCGTCATATATTCCTACACACAACCGGAATCAATTTGAGTTTTCAAGTTGGAGATTTTTTTTTAATCTTTAGAGTGAAAACCTTTATTATATATAAACAAGTATTGATATTTATGTATTCTGCGCTATTTTTTTACTGACTAAAACAAAACGTTTTGTAAAAACTTAAAAAGTAAATTTACCTTTAAAATAGAAAGTATGTTTAATATGAGTTATAAGAAAACAATCTTTATTACTGTTGCTTTTATAATGACTAATTACACCCGCTGTGAAAGTACTTTCTCCTCCATTCCCAAGTAGTCTTATCACCCGATACGGTTCCAGACATCCCCAAACACTGTACTACTGTAGGCAACACCTTAGGGGAAAAATGACAAAGTTAAGGAAAGTCGCATGAAGGAAATAGTTAAAATAATCTTTGCAATTTATTAATTTAAAAATATATAACTAAATATTATCGTTATATAAAACTATTAGTGTTGAGATCTATTAAAATTTAGAAATACACACACACACACACACACACATATATATATATATATATATATATATATATATATATATATATATATTAATATATTAATAATGGTGATATGTTTCTTGTAATATGGTTAATAAATTAAAAATATTTCAAAAACAAGAATACTTTTAATGCATATAAATAATAGATTTTGTGTTAGATAATTATTTTCCTGAAGATGCTGATACTGTTTTATCGGCGACAGCTTTGAATAATATATGCATTAAAAGTATTCTTGTTTTTGAAATATTTTTAATTTATATATATATATATATATATATATATATATATATATATATATATATATATATATAGGTTGTTGTTTCCATCTTCACGTGAGCTACTAGTTTTCACTAAACACTTGTATATATTTACAAACTTTCCCATAGTAGCACTTAATTATATTTATTGGTGACGGCCGTTTCGGGGGTTACGGTCCGAGTTGACAATGGGACACATCTCCCGAAACGACCGTCCTCAACTAATATAAGTAAGTGCTACTATAGGCAGGTTTGTAAAAATGTACAAGTGTTTAGTAAAATATATATTTATTAACTATTTAATAACCTTTTTCCTTAATAATGTTCTATAAATAATGTAACACAACCTACGTGTTAAAACAGTTGTTTTACAACAATAAAATCAGCTGTTGCATGAAATCATATGTTATTATTTAATTCACTTTGAGGTGACATAGCCTAACCTGATGGAATTTATACTCACGCGAAATTGTACTTTATGTCCCTCCAGTAAGTTTTTGTAGGCGCCGCTATAAAAGGTTTCACTTCAAAAATGGTAGACGATGATTTAATTGTACTGAAATAATATGTAAATCTGTATCTACGTAGCCTAGTATTAAGAACGTTAATGGTATGAGTGTACATTGAACCATCTCAACCCACCGTCTCATTAGATTGAGCATGCAAATTTCATTTTAATAATTCAACAATTGTTTGAAAATGGCAAAAAAATTAATGACACTTAAAGACTATTCTTAAAAGACTGACAACAAAATTACTATCTGTGTATTCTCGACAAACACCACATTGTTTATTAACATAACAGCGCTGCCTGGCGTGTTTCTTGGAAACTGTCAACGTCGTCGGCGTTATATAATTGCAACCATTCAACTTATTACCACTTTATGACAAAGTGCCGAATATATAAGCGGCGGACGGTTAATCGATAACCACTGAGCTCATTAGCGTCCGAACTGTACAAACACCGAGTTCCGTTACCTTTCCCATAATGCAAAGCTGGATCAATTGGAAGCACGTTAGCGTGACGCCGGTAGTCGATAATGAAATGATGTATGGCTCAGACGTTGGCTGTATTAATTTGTTTAGGAATTGTTTCCATGGTTCTTAGTGCAGTATAAAGCTTAACCCATAAATCTTGCCCGACGTTTAGTTAGTATCGATATAGACACTCGTGTTGCCTAGGACGTTATGCCATACTGTTGTATCGATAGGAAAAGTTTCTTTAGTTATTATTTCAACGGAGAACGTTCTCCCAAGTCTTCCTATCCCCAGTATCCATTCTTTTTGGTCCGTCCATAGGCTTTAATCCAATTCTCTTAGTTTCGTTTTTCAATTGGTCATCCTCTTTATCGTGTACTGTGTCGAATCCAAGTTAGCATTTGTTTAGGAAGTCGATATTCAGGCTTTGTTTTAACATGTCGGTTCCATCTTACTTGTATCGATATAGACACTCGTGTTACCTAGGACGATATGGCATACTGTTATATCGATAGGAAAGGCTTCTTTAGTTATTGCTATTTGAACGGTTTAAAACATTATCCCAAATCTTCCTACCTCCAGTGTCCATTCATTTCAGTCCATCCATAGGTTTTAATCCAATTCTCTTAGTTTCGTTTTTCAATTGGTCATCCTCTTTATCGTGTACTGTGTCGAATCCAAGTTAGCATTTGTTTAGGAAGTCGATATTCAGGCTTTGTTTTAACATGTCGGTTCCATCTTACTTGTATCGATATAGACACTCGTGTTACCTAGGACGATATGACATACTGTTATATCGATAGGAAAGGCTTCTTTAGTTATTGCTATTTGAACGGTTTAAAACATTATCCCAAATCTTCCTACCTCCAGTGTCCATTCATTTCAGTCCATCCATAGGCTTTAATCCAATTCTCTTAGTTTCGTTTTTCAATTGGTCATCCTCTTTTTCTTTTACTGTGTGGGATCCACGTTAGCATTTGATTAGGGAGTCGATATTCAGGCATTCTTTCAACATGACCGTACCACCTTACTTGTATCGATATAGACACTCGTGATACCTAGAACGTTGTATCGAAAGGAAAACCTTCTTTACTTATTATTATTAGAATTGTTTAAAACATTATCCCAAGTCTTCTGTTCCCGAGTTACCAACCATCTTCCTTCCGTTTTTCTATTAATACATTCTCTCCTAGTATTGCGAGATCTTCCTCTTCGTCTTTTACCGTGTGGGATCCACATTAAGATTTGGTCAGGAAGTCGATCTTCAAGCATTCTTTGAACACGCCCACACCAACTTAGTTGTTGGGTACCTATATCTTTTACTATTGCTTTACTTCCACGGGTTTTGTTAATCTTCAGTTACTTTCTCTAGTCTTGCTTTACCTCCCGCACGTCTCCATTTCTGTTGCCTCTTGTTTTCTCTTGTACTTCTTACATCTGCCTTACTACGCTGTTGTATGTGATTATACTTTAGACAATTGTTTTATATATATCCTTTGTTTGTTCTTATTGAATATATATTGATCCCAAAAGGCATTATTAAGAAGGGTAATTACTTTGCTTTCCTGGTTGTCTTTCTACATAATCTCGTCTACATTTCCTTCCTTTGCAAGGATCAATTAAATGTGTCCCAATTCCGGACTCTTCTATCTCTCGGTGCCAGATGTTGTCTTCCCCCAATGCACATATAATTTTGTTTATCCCCAACCCCAACCTTTTTGTTCTTTCTTGTTCATATTAACGTCCTTCCCATGTATTATATACCTGATGCTCTTTTCCTTGTTTTAATCGTTTGGATTTTAAAATTACGAAAATTGACGGTTGATGTTGGAGCTTCAAACACCACTTTTTGGAACTTGTAACTATTTATAGTACGACTTTTATCTTTTACATGATAGTTAATGTTAATTTTTAACCATTTGTTTTACTCTCCCATAAATCTTGTTGGAGAAGCTTTATTACGTTGTTGCTGATTAGCGTTATAGATAGATTGATAAATTTTTTAGTAATATTAAGCGATAGTTTTTAGACAGTTGTTTTTAACTCTATTTTATTCACCATGCATTGTACTGTTATAATTTATGTTTACAATGATTCAAAACAAATAAATTTATTAAAACTGTTACATTATTTAATTGTTTCAAGTTAGGAACTGCTTAGTGGTCACAAGACCAACCATTAAGGCGCTAAAAATATTCTCTTAATAAATAAGTAGAATACATTTCTATTAGCTAATGCATGCCTAGTTATACACCGTGCACACTGTCTGGTGCAGTGATAGCTTAAGAGCACATCCACGCCCTCCCTGACAGTTAATCGTTGCCTTGATACGATTGTATTAAATCAAAACAATTGGATACTTGAAAGCTGAAATAGTTACTTGTTAAATAGGAGTAGATTGTTTATTGACAGTGTTGTTCTGTAGGCTTTACAATATTTCATTACGTTATATTATTGTTATGACAGCCAACCTTGTGCTGTTACTTGTGTTAAGATAGAGAAAGATGTTGAAAAAAAGTAGAGCTGTGTAAGGAGTACCGTCTCTGGATTTGAACTCTTTCGCAATGGACACAGTTATAGATCCATAATATGGAGGATCTGAAGTCTAGCTTATGAATACATTACCCCTCGAATCCAACCTCGCACTCTTGACTCTCGTCCGGGTGACTAGCATCAAGCCGGAGATTTTGGTGCCAGTGGTATCAGTATGCAAGTCTTGCGACGTTTCTGTAAGGTCAGGTGGCGAACGTCTTACTCTTGTGACGAGATGAGCTCCAACCAGATACTATTGCTTTTAGGGTTTCGACCGCTTTTCCAGAACTACTCGGGTTCAGTAGAACCTTCCGAACGAACAGGACTTTCGTACCTTCTACCTCATATGATTAGTTCCGTCCAGGTAATGCAATCGGACCTTTATCCACTCTTGGCTGGCCTTACTTAATGCTAGACTCGGGACTTGATCCTAGGCAGGCATAAACCCTCTAGACTTTGTAACAGTCCTTGTATTTGTGGCAGATACCCCTCAGATAAAGTGTTTGTGGCAGATAAATCCTCAAAAATGAGGATTTACTATTCACGAGAGAATAAAGTTTAGTTGTTTTTCTTTTCATTGTTGAAAATTTACCAATGTCTCACATTTGATATTACTATCATGACCGCACGTTATGTCCTATGTCTATTAACTGTTTAAAATAGTTTTCCTTGTCGATAACTCAACGAATCTGACCACAAGCTTTATATATAGTGCAGTTTTTAAAATTTTCATTCTATTAATTATAAGTAATGATTTATAATATATTTTATTTTCGTACTACTACGTTCATAGAGTAATACATATATATTTTTACATACGATGTACAGCCGTTAATTTGCAGCCATATTTTCAGATCTAAGTTCATAACTCTCGGACTATCGATCGGTGAACAACTACCGGTTGTGTTTTTGTCCAGCTGCGAGCAAGTGTCACGTGACAGCAGGTACCACGCTCCTTTCATTGCTCCCCCTTCTATTATCTTACTCATCAATTTATCAGACACTTCCCTACTGAGTAGCGCTGGTTCCGTGTATGGCCTTTCGATCGGAATATTCCCATAACCTCGTTCTCAATATAATAACACTGTTCTAGGTCCCGACGAATACGAGTTCTGACTCTATTCTCTTTGTAATATTTCTCTCTCCTCATCTCTTCTTCCTTCCCCCTCTCTCTCTCTCTCTTTCTCTCTCTCTCTCTCTCTCTCTCACACACACACACAATAACGGGAATTGTGTATGAACTGTGTGTGTGTGTGTGTGTGTGTGAGTGAGTGAGTGTGTGTGTGTGTGTGTATGTATGTGTGTGTGTGTGTGTGTGTGTGTGTGAGAGAGAGAGAGTGGGTGACAGACAAAGAGAAAAAACTGTACGTCAGTCAGTGATACAATAGAGTATATAGGTTTGGGGGAATTTAAAACGGACATATTTACATGGCTTCGACCGAAGAATGAGATTGATATAGCGGAGAAATCTAACCAGCTAGAAAGACACTGGTAACTAAATGGTTTCCCAAAGCACCAGCTCGCCAGACAATATTATAAGGGGGAATTGCATTAGCGAAATAAACGCAAGTAGAGGAGTTCTCCATTCTGCCTACGACTGGATCATTTGTTATGTGCCTGTTGTTTCGAACCGACGTCGGCTAACCAGACAAAATGTTAAACATGCTTTCTCTTTAAAACGTTTTGGCTTATAGTTGAATAGAAATATGTGGAAAGTTTTAGTAAAGTGCGTTAAAATCGTGCTCTGAGATTTACTGCCTTTACACTGATATATGTCTTGCAATGTTTCATAAATGCTCCAATGCTATACAAAAATCTCCGTACAAAATGGAAACATGTCTCGTTCAGATAAAAGAAAGTCACCTACAGATGAACAATCTGGCCGAGCCCTACCTTATTAACATTATCATAAGATAATTATCTTTTATAGTTCTTTCTACTCTTTTTCATCATTATTTTTACAAAGGAGGTAATGTAAAAAAACGAGCTCTTTATCACTTCGATATACTCTAGTTATAACTAAGTTATACTTTAATCTGCCTACTTCAGCGTGATTGAAAATAAAGTGGTGATAATGTTTTTATTCATACTATGATGTAAATAGGTCTACTTTAGCGTGCTTCAACATCAAGTGGTGATACATCTTTAAGTTATACTTCAGTTATAACTAAATGTTACTTAAGTAGGCCTACTTCAGCGTGATTGAAAATAAAGTGGTGATAATGTTTTTATTCATACTATGATGTAAATAGGTCTACTTCAGCGTGCTTCAACATCAAGTGGTGATACATCTTTAAGTTATACTTCAGTTATAACTAAATGTTACTTAAGTAGGCCTACTTCAGCGTGCTTGAACATAAAGTGGTGATAATGTTTTTATTCATACTATGATGTAAATAGGTCTACTTTAGCATGCTTCAACATCAAGTGGTGATACATCTTTAAGTTATAACTAAATTTTACTTAAGTAGGCCTACTTCAGCGTGCTTGAACATAAAGTGGTGATAATGTTTTTATTCATACTATGATGTAAATAGGTCTACTTTAGCGTGCTTCAACATCAAGTGGTGATACATCTTTAAGTTATAACTAAATTTTACTTAAGTAGGCCTACTTTAGCGTGCTTCAACATCAAGTGGTGATACATCTTTAAGTTATACTCCTGTTATAACTAAGTTATACTTAGGTAGGCCTACTTTAGCGTGCTTCAACATAAAGTGGTGATACATATTTAAGTTATTTTCCAGTTATAACTAAGTTATACTTAAGTAGGCCTACTTCAGCGTGCTTGAACATAAAGTGGTGATAATGTTTTTATTCATACTATGATGTAAATAGGTCTACTTTAGCGTGCTTCAACATCAAGTGGTGATA
Organism: Prosapia bicincta; assembly: GCA_036971475.1. Lineage (NCBI taxonomy): Eukaryota > Metazoa > Arthropoda > Insecta > Hemiptera > Cercopidae > Prosapia > Prosapia bicincta. The sequence goes on along the minus strand of JBAIZL010000003.1, from coordinate 86,698,177 downwards.
CATCCTTAAGTTATACTTGAGTTATAACTAAGTTATACTTAAGTAGGCCTATTTTAGCGTGCTTCAACTTAAAGTGGTGATACATCTTTAAGTTATTCTCCAGTTATAACTAAGGTATACTTAAGTAGGCCTATTTTAGCGTGCTTCAACATCAAGTGGTGATACATCTTTAAGTTATACTCCAGTTATAACTAAATTTTACTTAAGTAGGCCTACTTCAGCGTGCTTGAACATAAAGTGGTGATAATGTTTTTATTCATTCTATAATGTAAATAGGTCTACTTCAGCGTGCTTCAACATAAAGTGGTGATAATGCTTTTAGTGATACTATGATATAACTACTTCAGCGTGCTTCAACATCAAGTGGTGATACATCTTTAAGTTATACTCCAGTTATAACTAAGTTATACTTTAATCTGCCTACTTCAGCGTGATTGAACATTAAGTGGTGATACGTCTTTTAGAATTATCATGATAGAGGTTAAACACGATTCCCTCGAACTTAAATATAAATAGTGGATACCTCTTGATATGCTACCCCGAAAGAAGCACCTACTTCTGGCAAGCTAAAACATAAAACTTTCTTGCTTCGGTAAATGACGTTAAGATAAAGTTAGGTGTACGTCAGCGAGTTTCATAATGGATGCTTCCTGTTAACTGATACTCCGGTAGATACAAACGTATTTCAAATAAGCTTAAACGTAACGGGTGGGTAGGCTACTCCTTCAAGTGATATAACGATAGAAGTAGCTCTACTTATGGCGAACTTGCAATACCTAACTCCCGATCTATTACAGTCAGTTGAAACTAGTAGTTTTGTTACTACTATTCATTAAAGCTTTAGTCAGTCAGTTCAAAAATAATAATTCGTGTAAAGTATAATTATATATATATATATATACGTATTCGAAAATTATATTTTGTTTGCATAGTTTGTTATGGAAAACATGACTCGCGTTCCTGATGATGTCGGCTCTCTTTTAGGATAAATGACTAAATATTTACGTATCCTGGTCTACGAATTACTCCGCTGTCGCGATGCTAAGTACACTGTGTGACTGCTAAAATCGCCGTCACTATCTGTAAGCACAAGTTTATAACTGCTAAAACTGCTGTATAGATCTGTAAACACATTGTATAACTGCTACAGCCGCTGTATAGATCTGTAAACACATTGCGTAACTGCGAAAGCCGCTGTATAGATCTGTAAACACATTGTGTAACTGCTAATGCCTATTTCGCGATCTGAAAGCATATTGTGCAACTGCTAAAGCTGCTATTGTGATCCGCAAACACGTTGCGCAACTGCTAAATCCGCCGTTGCGATCCGTGTGCACATTGTGAAATTGCTTTATCCGCTTTAGCTATCTGTAATCACATTTTATAACTGCTAAAGCATATGTCGCGATCTGTAAGCATATTGTGTAACTGCTAATTCTGGTGTCACCATATGTAAACACACTGTGAAATTGCTTAACGCACTATAGCGATCTATAAGAACATTTTGTAACAGCTAAATCAACCGTCTCTGTCTGTATAAAGCAGGTACAATCTAGTAATGAAAAGTAGAGGGAATGGTAGATGCAGTTAGATGTAACTAAAGAAAGCACATGATGATCGTCCAAAATTAAAGCTATATTGAGGGTTTACCTTAAGTAAAGATAGTTTCCTTGGAATAGAGCTCCTTTAGCAGCTACAGGTAATTGGTAGTGTTGTTACGAGTATATTGTTTCCGGTTAGAGTTTAATTTTATTAAAATTTGTACAACAATGAATATTGTATACACTGTAAATATGTGATATGAATTGCTAAAAATAAATCGAATCGAAATAACTCAGATTTGTTCGTCATTAGGCGGCGGTTCCATTGAACTTATTCTATCTATATTCCTAACGTTTATAATGTTGGATGAGAATATGTATAAATTTGTGAATAAATTACTAAATATTAGAATCCTCCATGTAACTTCGTCACTACATAATACCTAATAAACAAACGTTACAAAATAGAAAATTAGCTGAAAATAGTTATAATGCTTCCTCATACACGACCGTGAAATGAGACCTTTACTCCAAAAATTATACAACGTGTAAGACGGCTAGAGCAGGGGATGGCAAGGACGTAGGGTGGTGACTGCAACCCCGTATTGATTTCGCCTGGCCTATAGGCTACCACTGTCACTGCCCCTTACAGTTCATTATCAATCTTATACTTTACTGATACACACCTTAATTTGGTTTTCATACTTCAATTTTCAATTAATTGAAACGGTAAAGCTAAAACCTTTCACGGCATACCCTGCCCGCAATACAAACTGGTATTTTTATTTTGTAGTTTTGTAAAGTGTATTTTAGTAATTTTGGAAATATATTTTACAAAATATAAGTGACATTTACTAATGGTAGAGAAAATCTGTTTATAACTCATTTGGTTGATTTTTAATTTAAAAATTGTTAAACAGATTTTAATGTTAACGTATTTAACCTATAATTAAAGAATAAAAATATTGTACAACTCACAAATATAAATTTTTTTATTTCATACGCGTTTCAACGACTAATTTGTCGTCATCTTCAGTGAAGATACACAAATCAAATTAACTAAAAAATATTAAACATAACCTATAAAGTTTTTAGATAACCTATAAAGTAAAAACAAAAGTTTTTACTTTTGTTAAAACTTTATAGGTTATGTTTAATATTTGTTTAGTCAATTTGATTTGTGTATCTTTACTGAGGTGGACGACAAATTAGTCGTTGAAACGCGTATGAAATAAAAATTTTTATATTTGTGAGTTGTACCATATTTGTATTCTTTAATTATAACTTTCACTCACAAGCCAGCTCGAATATTATTTATATTTAACCTAATTGGAAATATTTTTGGTTTCTTGTTTCTAGTTCAAATAGTTGTAGTTTACAAAGAACAACGTAATAAAAATACAATTTAATTAAAAAACACATTATGACAATAACCTATATACGAGGCTTAGGAATAGACAAAAGTAAAACCTTTCTAAATCGTTATTTGATTACAAGAAAATTAAGTAAATGATATTTTTGTATATCGGAGATTTGAATATTATTCAAGAACCAATAAATAAAATAATAATAATAATTTAGGGTTTGAACCAATAAATGTTATATTAAAAGGTTTTGGAAATATTTACACGCTTGCGCACACAATTAGGTACGAGCGCGCTCGTGAATGTGTGTTGGTATTTTACAGTGATCAGTGAGTTGATTACTAACTTTAATATAAACACAATTATTGACTACGGACGGTGAAGAAATAGAGAGTATTGTAAGCACATGGGATTAAGGTAACTACATAATGCGTCCAGGTTTACAAATTGAAGGATGCTTACTTCTACTATGCTGTTTACCTACTATGCTTATAAAGCAATGGCTTCTGGGTTGTTATTATCGCTTCGTTTCTAACGATACACTTTCTCTTTTTCAATCAAGTGTGTTTATATGTATATATGAAACATAAAAGGAAGTTTTATAACCTGTTAAAATTTACTGTCTCTACTTACAATACTTTTCCTTTTTTATAGACTCCTGGGCTCTCTGCCTCTATCTCTCTCTCTTTCTCTCTCTCTCTCTCTCTCTCTCTGTCTTACTTACTCACCCACCCACATACACACCCACTCTCTTTCTCTCTCACCACTCTCTCACTCTCTCACACATGCTCACTCTCTCTCTCACACATGCTTACTCTCTCTCTCACACATGCTCACTCTCTCTCTCACACACATATACATGTATGTACATGTATGTATGTATGTATATGTGTGCAAGCCTAAATATTTAGGCATTTGAATTAACGCCCTGCAATTGTTTTTCTAATTACAAATTTTTAATGTTTTACTATACGATTCAGCTTAATTGTCGCGCGTTGCTGTGATATTAGAAGCAAGGAATGACAAGCAAACTTGTTATGAATATATTCTATTTAAATTATGTCATTTTTATTTATCATAGGTTTATATACATTTGGAAAATATTTCAATGCCATTTTATTGCTATTTATTTGTTTGTGTCATTTTGTATCATTTACTTGTATTATCTTTTAAGGTTTACTAGGAACTGAATTCTTGAACTTCAACCATGTACTTACTGGCCCGGAAAAACAACTATAGCCACCGCCCAATATATATGAAATCATTCTGCATCTTATATTACTAAATCAGTTTCAATCAGTATTTCTAGGATTCAAGCGTAAAAATAATAACCTAATTCGTATCTTTCTAAAAACAAAACCAGTTAATCTAATTCTATATATACTACATTCAAATAATACGTTAACATACATAAAATAGAATCAATATTTAATATATTAAAATAATCTAGTAAGATTCATTTTATAAATTAATATACAGTATTTCATAAATTCATTTACAAATTATAAAACTTTTCAATTCCATAGCATTTCAATTTGATATTCTACAGTAAATAAAGTCATATAACTTATGCCTTAAAATCGTTGTTATGGAAACTAACCTAAACACTTGTATAAAAACTGCTGCAAGGTAATTACCTGCAATTTGTCAGCTGTACTTCATAGCGATATTACCGCCATCTACCTATTAGCTGAATCTATATCAATAGTGTTTATATTTCAATTTATATGACTGAACAGAAATCTAAATGTCAGAAATGCAGTAATATTTTAAAGTTTTTTTGAAAAATATCGACTAAAGCGCTTCTAATTGGGCTATAGATTTGGCAAGGTACTTTACGGGAGTGTACTAAAAAACAGGATATTTCAAAACGATTGTATGAATGGTGTAGCTATTAATAAAGGACACGGGCGTACATTCACTTGTTTCTCCAAGCCATATTCGTTAGTATGTGGGATTGACGATACATCACTTACTGTGATCGAAAACCTTTTGTCTCTGAAAGGTTTTATAAATTCACTTAAATCATAAGTTTGACAAGTCGTTAAATCGTTTAATAAAAACGATAATGTTTATTTAGTAGCCATAGACAATAAAAACCACAAGGACAAAAATTTAAAATAAACGCAGTTTTAGAAAAACCCTACGACCCTCTATTCATTTTCGATTTATCCTTAGCAACGGGCGCACTAGGAGCATCCACACTTTCGCCTCCCTTTCATGGATTATTTGGCAATGCAAAGCTTTAGGGTGGTTTGTTTGTTTTGAACTTGGGGTGGGCACTTGTCTAATGCTTCCTTTTCATATTATCTTCTGTCTTTGTTCTGATTTTAAGTGTCTTTTTCATTGAATGAAAAAAATCCATTGTTGTTTACATCTTTTGTCTTTGATTTACACTAAAAGAGTAATTCGGTAGAAAAATAATTTTGAAACTTGTGCTACACAGTTAAATATGTCCTTGTAATTTATAAATGAATATATTTGATTAATTTTCATAAAACCTTTTTCATTCTTGCATCGTTTATTAATACAAAATTTTATATCTTCGTGCCCAGGATTACAAGAAAGTTTAATAATTTATTCAATATTTTAACAACCATTTAAACTTTTCAGTAATATGTTTTCAATTTAGTCTCGTTTTTTAGGTACACTCAAAATTTGTCTTATTGTTAATAATCTATGTATAATTTTGTGGTAAAAAGTATTCAGCCTAACCTTTGCCACACAGAGGAGAAATGATTACACGTTTTAGTAATCTCTGAGAAGCCCAATGTTGATTCATGCAAATGTCTGAAATCTGTTCGTTAATTTACAATTACTGAGAGGCTACTAATAATGGATGAAAAATTATAGAACTAAATTTTAAAGAACTAAATTATTTGTAATAAAAGTTTTTCTCTTAGTTTAGTTTCATCTGGTATAAATGTTGAATAGTTGTCATTCAGGGGCAGAGTATGCAATCAGGGTGCAGCATAGTTTAGTCCATTATAATAATTATTATAAATTGTTTTTGCAATATTATTATGAATAGCATGGGAGCCCATACACGATGTCAAAGGGGGCCACTGCCCCCTCTACTAACCCCCAGCATTAAAAACCAAGATAAATATTCAACCTGTGTATATTTTGGAGAAAATTATTTTGAAAAGAGATTATTGCAAATTATTACAAATTATTTTTGTAGGAGATTACTTAAAACTTAAAAACTTTATGAAAAATATGTGTCTTTTCCTTAATTATTTACATATTATTGTTTTAATATTACATATTATTTACATATTTATATGTTATCATTAAAATCAAAAGAAGTTCTGCCTGCTAGTATATATCACTTGGTTTTAATAAAAGGTACAAGTAAATAAATTAATGTATTTATTTCCTTTATACATTAAGCGCCGTGGTTTAGTATTTTATAAGTAGTAATAGGTTAAACAAGGTTAAAATTTGAATTTCTTAGCTTCTTAATTTTTTAGTAAGCAATGTCTTCACATCCAGCCTCCCTACAAACTTTCATGGTGTCGGCCAAGGTGGATAGTGATATACAAATAGTGAATGAAAAGTAAATGATCGAATTATGTACGAAATTATAAGTGAGCCTGGTTCAGCAGTAGTTCTGTGAGTACGTAACATAAAATCAGCAACCGTTTCTTTACATTTTTTATGAATTCTGTCTTCAACCCATCTGAAAGCAAGCATCGGGAAAGGCTGCCCTTAGGATATCCAAATATTTCCAATTCCCATTGAAAAAGTCATGAATTTCTTCCTTAGTCCTACCTAATTCTATCTACCCTCCCTTACCTTTCTCCTTACACGCGCCTCTATCGATTACTCCCCGATAGAGAATAGGTTTGCTTTAGTTACGCGATATGCTGGTTGTTACCATATCCTCTACCTGGGTGGTTCAAGTTACCACCCCATAACCCTAACGATTTTCATAACCCTTTCTTAATCTTTAACAGTGTAATATTTATATTGACTGAACCTTATAAAAATACAAAATATCAAATATTAAAATTAATAATATACTCATCTTCATTTCTGTTAGGAATATTTCTATATGTTTAAGTACATTTGTCTGTCATTCTTAACTTTTCAGTAGTACTTCAGCAGTACTATTGAAGTTTTGAAAATGGAGTTAATCCGAAACGCGTCAACAGAAGAGAATATTGAAAAGTTGGGAATGGCAGAAAAATGTACTCAAACATATATCAAGTATTACTATGTTACCTGTCTTAGTTGATAATTATAAAATAGCACCCTTTAAAAATATTCTATCGTGTTTAAATTTACATCAAAATTTTGATGTTTAAAAATATCTCTATTTATGTTTTTACTAAATTTATTGTTGAACAGAAATTGACTTTTCAACTTCTGACAGTCATAGCGTGTTTGTATACAAGTGACAAATGGATCTGAGCACTATGCTACTTTTATTTTAAAATCTAGCAAACTGTTACCATTAATCAGAGAATATAACGGGTACCCGGAACTGTCTGTTGGAAATACTAGTTACTAAAGAGAATTGATTAATTGATGATTCCTTTGTTTTGTTTCTCCACGAAACAAGTTTTTAGTTATTCCTTCTGCTGTTCTGATGTGCAGCTTTTTTGGTGCAATCTCTCAAGGTCTATTTATTATTAAATCGTTTAAAAATTAGTATCGTTTTAAAATCATTTACCGTATATCGAAATACTCGTGTTGAATATCTTATTTTGTGCAACATTGTGATTTTAATAGTTTTTCCTTCTCTCGTACTTCCACACAAATATTACGCGCGCATGCGCAGACACGACAGCGTGATAGCGTTAACAATATACACACAAGTATCCAATATTTCCTTTATTGAATACAATTTGCATTGTTAAGGGTGCGAAACCGACCAATAGGGGATGTAAAGCCATCACTCACATATCGTACAATAGACTAGGGGTGGATTAATTGTTTGGGTGGTCCCAAGGGTAGATATTGGCAACACTCTTTTGTATTCTGACCGCAACAGTTTAGGGAGTTTAATGTTTTTGAAATAGACATGTCGCTCGGCAAAGTGTTACTTAAGTAAAATTGTAATTATTGGACGTTGTGATAAAATTTGTTGAATTCGTTTGTTGTTTGGAGGGTTTTAAAAATAGCTTACAATGTTTAAGTTGAACCCAACAATGCAAGCACAAAATCGATTACGTAGATTTTCAAAACATTATTTGAAGAAAATTTTATTGATTTTGTTATTAGTACGTCTGTTTCAGAAAATATTTCGAACGTTAACAGCGACCTCTGCTTGAGGTGATATGAAGTATGAGAGCTTAAATTTGTTATTAGGTGTCACTATTGTGTAGGCGGTAGAGACTGGTAGTTCTGGAGTTTTTCTTCGCTACAAAAGTGGATAAAATTTTTAAAAAAATTAAATTATATGAGCTGGCATTAAAAGTTTTATTGAAAGGCCAGACTCTGTAAAGTTATTAATAAATTTAGCGTCGATAAAACATTAAATATCATGACGTGGAAAAACACTTTCTAACCTCAATTACCCATGTTTTGTGTAAATTGATGTAACCATCACCTATTTTACAGCTGGAGAAATTATAAAACATAATAAAACCTGTTGTTGAAGCCCCAATAACTAAAAATTTGCAAAAACCTTCAACATCACTTTGACGACCCGGAAATATTTACATAAAAAGGTTTCTTACAAAACAGATCTTTAAGCTAAACTACTTTACAATACAGCTACGTAGTATCTGGAGGGGATAAATTTGTTTAAAAATAAGAATAAAATGTTTACTAATGATCGACGTAAACGGTCCATACATTGAAGCGGCGATCCAAAAACGTACGTCCTACCAAAATGGAGGCTACTTAAATGACAAGTTGATTTATTTTAGAAAAATGTATTATTTTATTATTTTTTTATGACGAATTTTATTTTAACCAGAGTATCGACTCTTATATTACAATATAGTATGACTTATAAGTAACTTATAAACAAAAGGTTTGATTTTATAAACTCTGCGTGTGTTAAAAAGTAAAGTTATTTTTATCCTTTTTTTATACAATACCAAAATTTGTTATTTCTCTTATGTCCGGAGGGCGGTCTACGTCACTAGACGCCTTCTTATATTTTCTTTCAATATGTTAAATATATGAAAGCGTAAAGTAAACTTAATGTTTTTTTATCCTTTTTAAGGCAATACCAAGGTATTTCTCTTGTGTCCGGAGGGCGGTCTACGTCACTAGACGCCTTCTTATATTTTCTTTCAATATGTTAAATATATGAAAGCGTAAAGTAAACTTAATGTTTTTTTATCCTTTTTAAGGCAATACCAAGGTTTGTTATTTCTCTTGTGTCCGGAGGGCGGTCTACGTCACTAGACGCCTTGTTATATTTTCTCTCAATATGTTAAATATATGAAAGCGTAAAGTAAACTTAATGTTTTTTTATCCTTTTTAAGGCAATACCAAGGTTTGTTATTTCTCTTGTGTCCGGAGGGCGGTCTACGTCACTAGACGCCTTGTTATATTTTCTCTCAATATGTTAAATATATGAAAGCGTAAAGTAAACTTAATGTTTTTTTATCCTTTTTAAGGCAATACCAAGGTTTGTTATTTCTCTTGTGTCCGGAGGGCGGTCTACGTCACTATAGACGCCTTGTTATATTTTCTCTCAATATGTTAAATATATGAAAGCGTAAAGTAAACTTAATGTTTTTTTATCCTTTTTAAGGCAATACCAAGGTTTGTTATTTCTCTTGTGTCCGGAGGGCGGTCTACGTCACTATAGACGCCTTGTTATATTTTCTCTCAATATGTTAAATATATGAAAGCGTAAAGTAAACTTAATGTTTTTTTATCCTTTTTAAGGCAATACCAAGGTTTGTTATTTCTCTTGTGTCAGGAGGGCGGTCTACGGCACTAGACGCCTTGTTATATTTTCTCTCAATATGTTAAATATATGAAAGCGTAAAGTAAACTTAATGTTTTTTTATCCTTTTTAAGGCAATACCAAGGTTTGTTATTTCTCTTGTGTCCGGAGGGCGGTCTACGTCACTAGACGCCTTGTTATATTTTCTCTCAATATGTTAAATATATGAAAGCGTAAAGTAAACTTAATGTTTTTTTATCCTTTTTAAGGCAATACCAAGGTTTGTTATTTCTCTTGTGTCCGGAGGGCGATCTACGTCACTATAGACGCCTTGTTATATTTTCTCTCAATATGTTAAATAAATGAAAGCGTAAAGTAAACTTAATGTTTTTTTATCCTTTTTAAGGCAATACCAAGGTTTGTTATTTCTCTAGTGTCCGGAGGGCGGTCTACGTCACTATAGACGCCTTGTTATATTTTCTCTCAATATGTTAAATATATGAAAGCGTAAAGTAAACTTAATGTTTTTTTATCCTTTTTAAGGCAATACCAAGGTTTGTTATTTCTCTTGTGTCCGGAGGGCGGTCTACGTCACTATAGACGCCTTGTTATATTTTCTCTCAATATGTTAAATATATGAAAGCGTAAAGTAAACTTAATGTTTTTTTATCCTTTTTAAGGCAATACCAAGGTTTGTTATTTCTCTTGTGTCAGGAGGGCGGTCTACGGCACTAGACGCCTTGTTATATTTTCTTTCTATGTATATTAAAGCGTAAAGTAAACCTAATGTTTTCGCATAATATCGAGAAGCGCTGCCGCCTAGAAGAGCCGCCAAAGCAGTGTCTGAAGTAATACAGTACGAGGAAGTCGTACATGTGATTAGAGCTGTTAAAGCCAGACAATGTGGTAGCGGCGGCGCTGAAAGTGAACAGGCTACGTTGCAACAAGCTTATCAGATTGCTCTCAGCGGAAACGGAGGCTTTCATAACCCGGCGTACGGGCAGTCAGACGATTCCGCCACACCTTCATCACCATCTTCACGCCACTCCATAAGAAGGAAATAACTCGCTGTAATACAATAATGTACAACATCCACACTGTCTGACAGAGCTATTTGTTGTTCGAAACATTATAGTCTCGGTTTTTCTGTTTAAATTCGTTTTATCATTTCCAGAACCTCTTAATGTTGATAAATAATACAGAAGTCCTAACCACAAATATTTTTATTCTTGCCTGATGTACATTTCTGACACCAAGTAACCATCTTCAGAGGCATGACTCAGCCTACTCTGGATTGTGAGTAGAGTGTGTACTTGGTGCCAAAAAGTACATCAGGTGACAATGAAAATATTTGTGGTTAGAAGTGTTGTGTATTATTTATTATTAATAAATCAAAGTAAAACATTCCAAACAATTAATTAGTGGTATTAATGTTGAAATTTTATACAGAGCACATTAGCGTAATTATGATAAATAAATTATGAGTATGTTTGTAACCTTCTGATGATGCTAACTGTGTTGGCGAAATGTACATCAAGGGTGTTTAAATATTTGTAGCAAGGGTTATTGTTATTTATTTATCATATTAATGTTGGTTTAAACAAAGACATTTCAATTTAATTGGAAATTATAATAAACAACTTCACACTCACACAAACTATCCAAAATTATTCACGAAAAAACACAGATAGAAATTTTCAACACACACACACACACACACACACACACACACGGTGTTGAGGATGTGCAAGAAGAGTCGTACTTGAATTAAACTACGTAACTTTTACTTTTACTATACCTAATCAAACCATTTTAATACATTATTCTTGTAAAACGATTTTAAACAACAAAATTACATTCAATATATATATATATATATATATATATATATATATATATATATATATATATATATATATATATATATATATAAGAACATAAGTCAAAATACAAATACAATAATTATAATTGAATTTACAATTCAAAGCTTTTCATTGGCTAACAGTACCAACATCATCAGGAATATTAAACAATTGAATTTGTGTTTCTGTGTGTCTGTAAATTTCATACTGTTCTAGTGTGTTGAGTGTGGTCCTTTTTTTTGACGTGTGAGATTTCTAGGTTATGGTAAATGTCTGTGTATTTGTGTCCTGTTTCTTTTATGTGATTGTAAAATGTTGAGTTGGTGTTCTGTTTGTGGTCCTCGATTCTTTATTTAAATCTGCGACTTGTTTGTCCAATGTAGAATTTGTTACATTCACCGCGACGAATAGACACACAAATAAAATACAAAGTACAAACATATTAAGCGAACAAACACAATATAAATCACACATACTCTTTGATACTATCGAAAACCTACCTTTAAAACCGTCACCGCTTAATCCGACCTCTCCAAGCAGAAGACACTGATGAAGATCGGCACATAGCGATCGAAAACGTTCTGTCTCAGTAAGTTTTAACAAATTTACTAAATTTAAAGTTCGGATAGTCATAAACTATTGTTTAAGTGATATGAAGTTAATATACGCGGTATTACTATTGTGAGTAATTTTATCTACCATTAAGTGCAATGATTTTACCTTGTGTGATGAGGCACCTTTCGGTCATTTGACCATTGTCGAATCACTGATTACGTTTCCTCAATTTTTCTGGTGTGGATGTTCGGTCCGTGGTGTTGGTACTTGCTGACGTCGTAGTTTTAGGTACTTTATGTAGTTTTATGTAATAACACAAACCACAAAACAAATTCAGAAAAACCTAACCTATCAGGAATTTACAAATATACATGTAACAACTGTAACGCATGTTACATAGGGAAAACAGCCAGATCATTTAAAATAAGATTTGAAGAACATTATAGAGCATTCAAAAACAAAAATTCAAAAGTATCAAATATTGCACCACACCTAATATCACATAAACATGAAATAACAAATTACGAAAATAACCTAACCATACTTGAAATAAATAATAACCCAATAGAACTAAACTTCACTAGAAAAATACCACGTTTATAAAAAACATACACAACAATTTAATGAATCTACAAACAACATATACAGAAGACATACTATTCAAAAACATTATACACAAGCTCAAGAGGAAACGTGTATGACGTCAACAATTACCAACACGACGGACCGAACATCCGCACCAGAGAAATTAAGAAAAAGTAATCAGTGATTCGACAATGGTCAAATGACCGAAAGGTGCCTCATCACACAAGGTAAAATCATTGCACTTAATGGTGGATAAAATTACATACAATAGTAATATATTAACTTTATAAAGTCAGTGCAACGGAAAAACAATGGACAATGTAAAATAACATATATATATATATATATATATATATATATATATATATATATATGTGTGTGTGTGTGTGTGTGTGTGTGTGTGTGTGTGTGTGTGTGTGTATTTGAAAGTAATTTTGTTATTTTAAATCGCTGTACAAGAATAACGTATTAAAATGGTTTGATTATGTATAGTAAAAGTAAAGGTTACGTAGTTTTATTCAAGGAGGACTCTTCTTGCACATCCTCAACACCGAAACAGTTGAATAAAGAATCGCCTTCTTGGAAAAATGCACTAATAAAAAGCCCAACATTTGGTAAAGAATTTCCGAAAATGTAATAGAAACTAAAAGAAAAATATTGATTAATAAACAAACATTTTACTCACTTGCTATTTTTTTTTTTTAATATAGAATAGTCAGACAAACATTGCGTAACAAAAATTTCTATATGACTATATAAAGATGAAATGACTTTATGACAAGAAGTGACGCCAGTAATAGGCCGATAGAACGTAATTGGTCTGTCCCAGGCGCCGAGGTATTACACGTTTCTAAATATATTTATTTTTATAGGAATTTTTTTAATATACGAAAATTCGTTTTACACAATTTCCAGTACCAATATCTTGCTTCAATAATTCCCGACCATTGAAATAAATATAAAATAATCTTCGTTGTATTTGGTCTTGGATTTTTTAAATCTGAAAATTCATTTTTCGATCTTTCAGTACACATATGTAGTGTATTATTGGTATGTAGTGTTAAGGCGATCACAGAGTATCACTACTGTGGCTTGCGAAGGTCAGGAAAGGATTGCGGTTATATGTAGGGTGTAAAACGTTATAGTAAAGGATATAGGGGAGATCATGTCATCAAGTACCTTATATGGGAGATATTTAGGAGATTGGTATCAAGGGGTACCAATGTAGGAAATTATAATGTCGTGTATTAATATATACGGGAGACACATAGGTGATTGTGGGTTCAAGGAGTACCATATACTGTACAGGAAATACAGGGGAGATTATGGTATCATGGAGTAGCACTTTTGGAAGATATATGAGAGATCTTGGTATTAAGGAGAATATTAAATGGGAGATATATAGGAGATCACAGTATCAAGGAGTACGATGTATGGGAGATTACGATATCAAGGAACACCATATATGGGAGATATAGGGGAGATTATGATATCAAGGAGTATGATTATAGGGAAAATTATGATGTTAAATACCATATACGAAAGATACAGGGAAGATCATAGTAGCAAGATGTATCAGTATGGGAGATATAGGGGAGATTAAGGTATCAAGGAATACCATATATGAGAGATATAGGGGAGATTATGGTATCAAGGTCTATCGTATAAGGGAGATTATGGTATCAAGGTCTATCGTATAAGGGAGATTATGGTATTAAGTATTTAATAAATAAGATTTAGGTGGGATTATAGTATCAAGGAGTACCAATTATTGGACATATAAGGGGATTATGGTATCAAGGAATACCATGTATGGGAGATATAGGGGAGGTTATGTTATCAAGGTCTACTATATAAGGGAGATCGTGGTATTAAGTATTTTGTAAATAAGATTTAGGTGGGATTATAGTACCAAGCAGTACCACTTCCTATAAGGGGGATAGAAGTATAGGGGGATTATGGCTTCAGGGAATACCATATATGGGAGATATACGGGAGATTATGATATCAAGGCACACCTTATATGGGACATTAGGGTATCAAAGAGTAAAATATATGGGGATGTAGGCGAGATTATGGTGTGAAGAAGTACCATATAGAAGAGACTATGGTATCAAGGAATACCACATAGGGGAGATCATCGTATTAAGTACCATATACAAAAGATATAAGGAAGATTATACTATCAAGGAGTATCTATTACGGAAGATATAGGGGGGGGACTAAAGTATCAAGGAATACCATTTATGGGAGAGATTATGATATCAAGGTCTACCATATAGGGGAGTTATAAGGGAGATTACCTTATCAAGGCTTACCATATATGGGAGGGTTTTGGGAGATTATGGTATCAAAGAGTTTAATATATGGGGGACACTTATACTCTTTATCGGGGTTATAAAGAAGCAAGAAGAAGGAGAAGCAAGGATTCAGGTGGAATTAGGTAGAGCTAAAGAAAGTACATAATGATCCATTGGGGAACATCCAAACACAAAAGTGAACAAATTGTGTCCATATTTTTATTTTAAAACTAAACTTCACATTCTCTGAATATTCTGAAGTAAAGAAATAAAACGCAGCATTTTACTTTTAATGAAAACTATTAAAATAAAAAGTTGAAATGTTGAAGTAAAAAAGCGTGTCAGTTTAGGATTACCGACAAAGGCTCAAGCTCCCATAATTCGATAAATAAAATAAAATCACATAAGTCACGGGAGAACGAGACATAACCTTGTGAAAGTTTTTTGTTGGACAATATTCCTTACACATTTATTTTATTCTTCTAGTGTTCTGAAAAAAATACATGACTCATACAATACAAACATTTCATGACTATATTTCCTAACATAACTTTATATTTTTATCTTCAAAGTTTACAATTTATCACCTTTATAAATTTTGAAATTGTACAAAATAGGCTCCATGTGGATCACAGAAAGCATGTTCAACCTACGAGCAATAGTAACATCTGCTGAGTGAAGTCTCACTTCATCACATAATTTAATAAAATATACGAGATCCTAAATATACGCAAAACAGTAATTTAAACATAATGATAAAAACAACCCTAAATAAAAATGAATTTAGCTGTTGAAGTTGAAATTAATTTTTTCTATTCAGAAATCTTGAGGAGGAAATTCGTTCTTCCAAGATTGTTACGTACTTTCGTGTGAATTCCTAAGAAATGAAGAATTTTCTACCAATTTACTCAATGCATGAACCGCTATAATTTACTTTCGTAAATATTCTAGACATTCGTTGATCTCTTGAGATTGTTACACGTTCTCGTAGAAATTCCTACGTGATGACGTCGCTTCTACAGTTTCATTGCCGTGTATTTTTTTTCTATGCATCGCTGGGAGAAATTTTATTTCAAAATACCTTTTTAATCATTATGCGTGGAAATGAATATTTGTATTATAATTGGTTGTTTAATTTATTTCCTTATGGAAGCAGTACGAAAACATTTTAATAAAGGATGACGATTTTCCCTCTGAAACCATTAGATTCTATATTTTTGAGTACATTTTTCTGCCATTCCTAGCTTTTCAATATTCTCTTCTATTGACGCGTTTCGGATTAACTCAAATCCGGTTTTAAAAACTTCAATAGTACTTGTTGCCCAAATTTTGAGCTCGTCTTTATATACCGTAGCTCAAAGTACTATTGAAGTTTTGAAAATGGAGTTAATCTGAAACGCGTCAACAGAAGAGAATATTGAAAAGCAAGGAATGGCAGAAAAATGTACTCAAAAATATAGAAATATTCGTAACAGAAATGAAGATAATTATATTAATAATTTACCATTAGATTCGTTAATGCCTTTTACGTTTGAGTTTATAAATTTTATGAAATAGGCTGTAATAAATGAAGTAGATATAGATCTAGATACAAGTGAGAGCAAATATATTACGAAATATTTTTTCACCTACTTTTAATGTACGATAGGGAAAATATCACAAGTTATGAATATTAAAAACAGGTTTTGTATGAAATCATATTTCATCACAAAATTTAGTAATGTATACGATTATTCTGAATATCCAGTTATTTGAATTTGAAAATAATTTAAACATAACCTCCAAACAACCTCTAGGTGATGACGATAACTGTTGTCAGCTTTAAGTGCCACATTGTGCATTTGGAGGAATCCGGTATGTTACAAATTCTCATTTGGTAATATGTTTTTCATATTCTGCTGTATAAGGAATTTGACTTCAAAATACCTACCTAAATATGTGACATAGAACTATAGGCCTATTATTATTTTGTTATAATTCACTACTATTTACATTTTATTTATTTTTCTTACAGAAGAAGTAAGAAAACGATTTAAAAAAGACGATATTTATTTGTCTGAAACCGACAAATCCGTTATTTCCTTTTATGTTTAACTTTATGAATTTTGTTAAATAATCTGTAGTAAATGAACTAAATCGGAACTAAAAGTGGGAGTCGATATATTAAAAAATATATTTATGCTTACTGCAAAACCTATGAATAATAAAATCAGGTGTTGTATGTAATTATATTTTATTACATAATTTAGTCATATAAGCCTATACAATTCTACTGAATATGCAGTAATTTGCATTTTAAAATAATTTAAACATAACCTCCAAATAACCTCTAGGCGAAGACGCCATGTTTTTCATTCGGAAGTCTCCGGTATGTTTGGACATGGAAATACATGTTTGTGATATAATTTCTAATGCGTGTCATTTATTTATTTTGCCTATAGAAGCAGTACGAAAACGTTTTTAAAAGTAAGAGAATTATTTCTCTTAAATCACGTCAGATTCGTTCTCGCCTTTTACCTGGAACCATGCCTCAACTCTATTAAAATAAAACCTTGTCGTTAATGGTTTATCTTTGTTTGCATAAGCCGCATTGCGCGAGAGGTTTACAGAGCTAATCTGATTTCACCGAATGACTTACATTACCAGATGTATACAGGGAAATACGTCGGTGAAGAGGAAGAAGGCAGAATCCGCGGTGAGTCACATCAGAACACTTAGCGTTCTCCCGATACAGTCTTGCTTATCTTAGCGGAAAGCAGCTCTATCTTACGTAGCCATTATACTCTTAGCAATACGAAAAATGTAACGCGAAAATTTCAAAACGTGATTCAGTTCCTTTCTTATCTGGGATTGCAAATGCCTCTGGGAAATACGAGGATCGTTAGATGTTATATCTGAAGTATTTAGGTAGTTTATGTCACAATGATGAATGTGTCAACGATCAATTTTAATCAAAAATTATATCCTTAAGCCTTATATATTATTAAGCCTTATATATTATTAAGGCTTAAAATAAGTAGACTATATAATTTGTCCTACTACCTTAGAGTAAAACATTACTTGTAAATCAAAAATTGTAATGTATTTATAGATAACCTCATTAATAACCTTCCTTAATGTAAATAATTCACTGCCAATAAAAATAAATTACATTCAACTTAGTGAATGGATATAAAATTTTGAAATTGATATTTGGTTTTCTATATTGAGTATAGTCTGATTTTATTGCACACTGAAGAAGGAGACTTGTTGCCAAAACATGTATGTTTACAAAATTATCCCGCTGTAAGTAGTGAGCTATGAGTGCTTTAATGAGATTAAAAATTGTTTTTTGCCTTTAACTGTGTACAAATACTGTTACGTTTTGATATTGGATTTCAGAATCTATTTCAGAAAGTAAAGCGTTGAAAGTACAATTAAAATAACTACTTCATAAATGTAACTACGAGCTGTGGAAATGTTCAGCTTTTACAGAAACCTTGAACCACTGTTTTCTAAATTAATTGCTTCACAAGTTTTAAAATATTTAAATAGTTATGAGTTGCACTTTAATAAAGATAAATTGCACAATAAATAAGAATAAAAATTAAAGTAGAGGTAAAGAGTTATTATTCACAAAACATATTTAGCCATTAACACGACACAGATAAAGTATTAGGATATAGTACAACTTTCAGTAGACACATATTTCTATTTATTGCTAATTTACATTATTGGTCGTAACCTAACTTACCAGTAACAAGAACAGCTGTCAAAAACGTACAATACATAACGTAACGTAATGTACAGTAACAAGAACATCTGTCTGAATCGTACAATTCAGAAAGTAACATGACGTAGAGTAACACGAACAGCTGTCTAAAACGTACAAATCACAACGTAACGTAACGTAGAGTGACAAGAACAGCTGACCGAAATGAACAATAAGAAGGTAAAGTAAATTATAGTAATAACAACAGCTGTCTGAAACGTACAATATAGAACGTAACGTAATGTAGAGTAACAAGAACATCTTTCTGAATCGTACAATGCAGAACGTAATGTAACTTAGAGTAACAAGAACAGCTGTCTGAAACGTAAACTTCAGAACGTAACCTCACATAGAGTAACAAGAACAGCTGTCAAAAACGTACAATACATAACGTAACGTAATGTAGAGTAACAAGAACATCTGTCTGAAACGTACAATTCAGAACGTAACATGACGTAGACTAACACGAACAGCTATCTAAAACGTACAAATCACAACGTAACGTAATGAAGAGTGACAAGAACAGCTGACCGAAATGAACAATAAGAAGGTAAAGTAACTTATAGTAATAATAACAGATGTCTGAAACGTACAATATAGAACGTAACGTAACCTATAGTAACAATAACAGCTGTCTGAATCATACAATACAGAACGTAACGTGAGGTAGAGTAACAAGTACATCTATCTGAAACGTACAATACAGAACGTAATGTAACTTAGAATAACAAGAACAGCTGTCTGAAACGTACAATACGTAACGAAACACGCAGTAACAAGAACAAATCTCTGAAACGAACAGTACAGACTTTAACGTAACTTGGAGTAAAACTACAGCTGTCTGAAACGTACAATATAGAACTTGACGTAACGTAGAGTAAAAAAAACATCTGTTTGAAATGTACGATTCAGAACGTAACGTAACGTAAGAGTAACAAGAACAGCTGTCTGGAATAGGGTGCTAATAATTTAATAAAGTATACTATATATCTGAATACACAGCAAATTGAGCTGGATAAATAATGTAAACGCAACTTCTAAGCAAAATATTAAGCATCAAATATAGAAATCAAAATGTTATATCAGGAACAAATAAAGTTATCGATACTTAAGTTATTATTTGTAATTATTGCCTCTCCATTTGAATTATTTTGACAATTATTTTGTTCTTTGACTTTGTTTAATAATTTAATTTGTTAATTAAGTATCGTCAGTCAAATAAATAAGAAATAAAGTACTGGTTTATTGTAGCTGGAAAGAAACGATACTTTCTAATATTTTCAGGCGGTTGCGTGATCCAGTGTATAGAATACTTATCTACACTAGGTCGCGTTTTCAATCCACGGTATCACAGAGAATTTACGTGTGCTTTTTCAATCTTTAGCTCGAATCAGCCCGTAAAATGAATACTTAGGTTTAATCCAAGTGAAACAATGGGCGGTTGAAAGGAAGCGTTGCCTACATTACCTTAGATGTCCTATGTTCTATCTACCCTGTCTCTCTTAGGTCATATTGGTAGTATAAAATGGCGTCACGTTTATTATTAATATTATTCACATATTTAATCATTAAACTCTACTGTGTGGGGTAAACTTGTCAAGGTCACACTGTTTTAAAATATTTTGGTATTTTCAGGCTGAGAATTATCTGAAAAACCCTGTAGATAATAATCATCTGGAACTTGATATTTTACCACAAATTTAATTTACCGTAGGGAAGAAACACGGCGAAAGGATCGACTCTTATTTTCCCGCAATTACATTCATTCCCAACGGACGTTACAGACGGGTAATAAATAACTTGGATCAAAGGAAACATTTATGGTATAGCATCCCTGGTGTATCATGGAGTCGTAAGTCGTAAGTCTGCCGGAGTTACAAGACAGCCTTTACTCACGTAATATACATTACATCTGACTGTTGAAGTATCTTCAATGTATATGTTACTCTAGAAGTCTGTAAATTGGTAACTTGGGATTTATTAACAAAAGTTGGTAACGATTTTAAAAATAGATTATTTATATCATTAGTGTTTGGGAGAATCTAGGTTGGTTAATGTTGGTTTTGGGAGAAAACAAAGAGGTCTTCCATTAAAGGTTACGTTAGGTTATGATAGATTAAACTAGGTTAGGTTAGGTAACATTTACCCTGATCAACATTTTCCTAGTCTCTAAATCTAAGGTAAAACTCAACAGTTATCGAAATTATGATTGTAAACAATAAAAATAACCCATGATTACAGAAGAGTTGGGACCTTTATCATTAGGGATTCACAAATCTTAGGTTTTATTTCTGAATCTTAGTAATTTATCAACATGAGTTGGTAAGAATGTAATAAATAAGAGATGGTTTTTCTGGTTTTTACCGTTAAAGTTTGGAAGATTCGAGGTTGTGCTACTGACGGTTGGTAAATGTTGTTTTATGGGAGAAAACAATTTCTTATTAGTATTTCTTGCTAGCAAAGAGTTCTTCCATTAAAGGTTACGTTAGGTTAGGATAGGTTAGACTAGGTCAGGTTAGGTGACTTTTTCCGTGTCTCTAAAGTAACAGTTAAGATTTATCGAATGTATAATGGTAAGAATTAACATTAATAATACCCAGAGAAGATTTCGGACTTTTATCATTAGAATTTCGTAAATCTTAGGTTTTTTATACTCAATCTTAGGACTTATCGAGATGAGTTGGTAAAAGTATGGATTTTATAAATGAGCGATGATTTTTCAAGCTTTTACCTTTAAACCTTTGGTGATGCTAGGTTACCAAGGACAGTTGGTTTTGGGAATAAACCAATAAGAATTATCAATAATTTTATTTGGTAGCAACGAGTTTGTCCATTGGGGATAGGTCAGGGTAGGTTAGGTTACGTAACCTTTTCCGTGTCCCTGAGGTAAAACCAAATATTTACCAAGTTTATGATGACGATGAACGATAGTTCGGACTTTTACCAATGAAAGTTGGTAAATCATCGGTTTTTTTGGAAGCTCTTATGACTTTTAGCGATACATGGGATTAGGAGTAGCATTTTTAAACTTGCTGTATCGCGTTTACGACGGAAACAAGCAATTAGTTTACGAAAATTGCCGAAGAAAAACCATCAGTTCTTGGACGTTATTTCTAATTCCACGTTTGTAAACATTTTACAGCAGAAATTTAGTTGAATTTCTGTAATAAAAGAAGCACTAAAGTTAATTATGTTTTTATTGCCGTGATGTCAATTTCCTTTCGGCCAACCATTAAGCAAATTAAAATCGAAATGTCAAAGGTTCTGTGCTGCTCAAGAACAAAATTCTAAACATAAATATCCCTGTTATTTATAAAATCAGAACCTTTTATGGTGAGGTTAGTGTAAATGATATTATACTAAATATATTTGAAACAAAATATATTATTTAATTTTAGACAAGTACATGGACAGTTTGTTTTCCTCAACAATAATAAATCTAACAATATCAGAGGTCTTGTATTATTTTTAAAAATGATCTTTTATTAAAAAAAAGCTTTGTTTCTCTGTGTGACAGAAATTTAGCTGGGAGTCCATATATACTTAGAATAGACAATTATTATTCAGGCAATGCCCTAATGGGGAAATTAATAAATAAAGATAAATAATAATAAATCCTTCAATAAACATCCAATCATTGGAAACTTTTCAGACCAATAATTTTCCTTTACGGTTTTTAAACATAGAGTGGCTTACGAAAAATTCTTTGTAATTCTATTACGTTATTATATATATATATATATATATATATATATATATATATATGTGTGTATGTGTGTGTGTGTGTGTGTGCCGCTCTCTCTCTCTCTCTCTCTCTCTCTCTCTCTCTCTCTCTATACATACATACATACATATATATATATATATATATATATATATATATCGCTCTGAGTGTGTGTGTGTGTGTGTTTGTATGTGCGTGTGTGTGTGCGTGTGTGTGTGTGAGTGTGTGTGTGTGTGTGTGTATGCGTGTGTGTGTGTGTGACGAGTTGTAGGAGTTGCTAATCTGTCTTTCTTGGATACCTTGATCAGATTTTACTCTATCGACCATTCCCTTTGGGTCTGTAATGTAAATGCTTCCTTTAGTTTCGCTTGTAGCTTTTACTGCCTGCTTGGCCTAGTGTGCCACCAACTTGTTATAGCCGTATTGCTCCCTCAGAATCCGTGTAGTCTGCAGCGACCCGACCTTCCGGGCTTTCATCATATCGGAGTCACTGAATGAACTCTCGATATTGCCAACTCTTGGAGTATCTCATTTTTATTACCAACTATCCCTCCATAGCGTTACTTATTTTCTACATCCTTTCCCCTATCCGCTTAGCTGTTCGCCTCGCATATTTTGTTTCTGCGGTCTTACATTACATGGTACCGAGGGATAGAGGGGGGGCGAGCGTCCCTCTAGAGCACCTGGGAAGGCACCAAATGGTAATAAAACCAGTAACTTGTCACACTAGTGTAGATGTGTACGTGTGAGTGCGTTCATCTAATTTATTACATAATTAACTGTCGAACACTGATTATTTGATAGCATGCACTTTAAAAGTGCTGTATTTTAACTGCTATAAATGACGTCGGCACTTGAAGCACTCAATAAACAAGCCAAGTCAGTTATTAAAAAGTGAACATTACTTGAGAATCGCGTTCAGTTTATTACGGACCGTTTGCATTTCCCATTACAGTTCATTGCAGAGGATCCATTTAGCAGATTAAATACAGAACGGAATGTACCGTTACACCCAGAGCCGGAGTGTGTTACAAAAATCCTAATTAGGGGAATGGCGTGCTCGAAGAGGATAAATTATTTTTAACAAGAGAAAAAACGAAATACAGTACTGTATTTGTCTATGTTTTCTTGTTAATTAAAAGGTGGAAATATTTATACAAAGCTATTTTATTTGTCATAAGAATTGAAACAAAATAAATGTTTCCTAGGATAAAACTAGCAAGATAAATGCTATGATTTTCATTATATAATGTTTGTACTTTTAATTATTTAGTAGATTATAAATAAAATGTAAGGAAAACAATAGGAAATAGATAAATTCATAGAAAAATATTTCAATTTAGCACTGGAATTTCAACTATTTTTTTTTATTATAATAGAACTTGTTAAAAAAAAACATTTGCTTCTCTAAGGAGTTTTAAAACATTTTTAATATACATGTTACTGTAACACCCCGTATATTGGTAAAAAAAGGATTTTATTAATAGATTTTTTTGTTTGTCAAGGAATTTGCTTGGGTTTCTCACAGGCTTTTTGGGAGTTTTGATATATTTTGTTTTCATACATTTTGTATCTCGTCCTCCTTAGTTTATATATGTATTAACAACAGAGAGTTTTTGTTTATGTAATTTTTTCTTGTGAAGTTGTGCGTTAATTTGTGTTAGTTTTATATTATTAACTCTAGTTTTATTGCATTTCACTTTATTTTTGCTTGTTTACATTTCCTTTATTAGAAGGAAAGTTAGGTCCTTCTAATAGAAAGAAATGTTTCAATTGTAAGCCTGTTTCTACTTGATTAACATTTTCAAGATTTAAAACACATATCAGTAAATAGATGATGAATTGTAACTTATTGTGCTTTATTACGTAATTATACGTTAAGGATCTAGCGTACAACTGAATAAGACATTATAGTTTTTGTGAAACTTTGTCACATTTTAACAAATCTACAAAATTACTTTTCAATAAAAATTTCTTTTTAAAAAGGTGTTCCTTTTTAAGTTTATATGAAAAGGTTTATAAACAGTGTTCAAAACTGTGTGTGTATATTTATTGAAAATGTTCTTCCAATGTTGAGCCTATAAAAGTATTTTCTGTAGAATTTGTTGTACCGTACTAAAAATAATGCATACATTCAGTAGCGCAGCCAAAACCCCCTTCTAAAAGGGTTTTGGTTTTGAAACTCCAAAACAATTGGAAGCGGCTCCTTAGCCCCAAAGTTAAATTTTGAAAGAAATACCATTTACGCAATTATGAAGTTTGAATATTACAAAAGTCAAGAAATAAGTGAATTATATTTGTCTCATAAGTATAACCACATTCCAATTTTAAAGAGTACCTATGAACATTGTTCTAAGTACATGTATAGGACAGTATTTATTTACGAAATCGAACTAAAAGTTTCCAAAACATAACAAGGTGTTAAAATAAACTTAAAATTTATATTTTCACGAACTAAAATTCTGCACGAAAATAATGAACCTACCAAACTTCTTTAAAAACTTTCGTTAAGAACAATGCACTGTGTAACATTGGCTAGTGTTTTGTGGAAGGAGTGGAGAAGAAAGAAAGATGACGAAAAAAATGGTTGCGAGGAGTAACTCAAAGAACATAATACAGATCCATGTGCGAGGCATCTCCAGTCTAGCATATGAAACCGCTAACCCCATGAATCCAACCCAGAAGCAGTGACTCCCGCTCGGGTGACTAGCGTCAATCCCGATACAAGGGGCTGGATGCCAGGACCTATGATTACAGCCTGAAAGAATCTTTCGACCTCACTGTAAGGCCTGAACTGGTGACCGGCTCGCCCCCGGAACAAGCCGAACTCCAACCAGACGCCACGGTCTCGATAACTTTTCGAAAACTAGTCGGAATCAATAGAAACTTCTAAACGGCCGAGTTGATCGTCCCATCTGATTGGTTACAGGTATTGCAATCGGATTGTTATGCACTCTCATTTGGGCTTACCTAAGAGTTGGATCTTCAGACTCGGGATTTGGTCCTACGCGGGTATAAACCCATCCCGTTAGACTTTGAGATGCTCTCTGTTACAGCCATTATTTCATGGGTATAAACTAAAGCTAGTTCTTTTATGTTTTCATGTAAATGGAGTTTTTATCTCTCAAATACACGACATCGCCAAAGATGTCATTGATGTGTCCCACGAACATTGTAGGTTTATCTATTAATAGCTCTTAGTTTACTAACTTGCTTTGTAGGAACTCTGTCATGATACTTTAGGATTTGAATTATCTTATGCAAGTTTAAAATTAATATAAACATTATTATTATACGTCAAAATATTTTTAAACCAATAAATAACTGCACACAAACTCTATTGTCATACGCGTTTCAATGACTTATGCCATCATCAGTGTCCCTACTACAGTACTACGACTGCAACTCATAACAAAATAACTCACAAGCCAGCTCGTTTATTACTTATGTTGAAATATTTGTTTGGCGCTTGAGAGATTGTTTTTAATGTTTTAACCCTTAAACCGCTCTCGTCGAGGGCCTACAAAAATTAGAAACTTCATTTGGTGATTCAATATTCGTTGAAGCAAATAGTAAATTTAAGCCTTTTGAAGCCGACAACAAGTTCTGTGTAACCATATGACTAACACAAGTTTATGATTAAGACGAATTGTTAGCGAAATTTAAAAACATAAATGGCAGTAAAGTCCCTGTCAGACACGAATAATAAGACATCTTGGGAGCAGACAGTCTGACGAACTTTGTCTCCGTACGACTCTCACTGGCAGTTCCCCCTGGCCTTAAATCAATAGAGATTGGTTTCAACATTACTGGAGTGTTCTCCATCAAATCTGTTACTTTAACAGATGTTTCAAATAGGATTTTAATAATTATAACATTTTAGAAAGATAATTTGAAGTTTCCCAGAGGGCTACATTGTAGGGACAAATGTCACATTTAGGTTTTACCATTTTTTTAAAAATATATTAGGTGGCAATAAAATAAACAAATATTAAAATCTTGAAATGTGATATGTTTTCAAAATTCAATAGGATGCTATAAATATTTACTATTTTATAAATTCACACAAATGTTTTGTTTCCAGTGACAAAATATTGTGGTGCCACATTGGTGCCTTAGTTAGTTCTATTTTCTTTGATACTCTTCAAGGTCACTAAACTAAACAGATTCATTTGCACAGTTTTTACAGTGGTTCGTTCTGTGCAGATGTTCTGCCGGTCGTAAGCATACTGTTTGTGTCTGTCGTTGGTGACGTAGTTCGCCTACAACTTGGCTGTTGAAAGCTGTGTTGAAATATATTGTCTGGGGAGTTTTATTGTTTTTTATGTGCACTCACTCATATTGTTATTTTTATATACACTCACTCATATGTGTATTGTATACTGTGTTCTGTTGTGTGTGGTATGGCTATTATCCTCTACGAATTATAGGAAATTATTGCAAATGTATTATATATATATATATATATATATATATATATATATATATTATATAATAAGACTGGGATTGGGGATTCCAACCCCAACCTCCGGAATTCCTCCTCGCTGTTTCGTCTCTCCATGATCTTGCAGGTTATATACTCTCTCTTTCGTTGACCGATTCCAATCTGTGATTCCCGTAATCTACTATCGATCTGTTAGTTTTATCTTCCTCTAAAACCATACCAATAAAATATTTACCAACCAACGTTTATGATTTAGACAAATTGATATCTAAATTTAAAAACATATAAGGTAGTTAAAGCCTCCCCCGACACAAATTACATCACCATTGGGGAAGGGGCAGAAAATCTCTCCGTATGGCTGTCCCTGGCAATCAACCCCTGGTATTTTTTGCAATATCTGATTTTCTTCTGATTTTCTCATTTCTTATATCATTTAGGGCCATAAGGGCATAGCATCACTTCGAAAAGTCTATAGAAAGGTTCCCGTTTTTTATTTTGTTGTTTTTCTTTACCCTCTTCTCTACATTTCATGTTCGTGTTTTTGTTGCTATTCCAGTGTATTTATTCTAGAACACCCCATCCAGTTTATTTCTGAAGTTCTCCTTAATCTCTTTACTATGTTTTAATTTGCACCCTTAATCAGATCGGAAATTCAAATCAATTGAAGGTATTTACTTCTGATTTCTCAAAGATTTTTAAACTCACTATACCATACATTAAACAACTCGAGAAATATGAAAGGCAAAAATAGATTTAATCATTTCGGCATCTTAAAATTGTTTTCAAAGCTTAGAATTTTATTTTATAATGGTTTGGTTTTGAAATAAAAACTGAGGGCTACAAAAAAAACTGTACCGAAAGTGCTATATTTTTAAATATGTATGCTTAAAAGAGCATGTAAATTCCCAACTACTGTAACAATAACAAAAACGATTAGGTTGTTTTTACGGCTCTAGCTGAAAATAAAACCGGTTACAAACATATATTTGAATATTTTCAAAGCATGTTTTATAATGCTGAATTGATCGTTCTCTTTGCTTTCCTTTGTATAAAATTTTGCCAAAACTACCAACACAACATGATATTCAACTGGACATATCCTCCCTCAGTGTCAATATTAATGTCGGGGTATTTAATACCCCAGAAAGGGTTGTTAGCAATTAGCAGGCCGGTAACCAGATACGTGGTATAGTGAGCATAATTTTACGCGTCATCGGCTGTTAGTTCTCAGTTTCACCACCAGATGTTTGACGTCCCGGCAGCTGCCAAGTATCCTGATAAGGCACGCGCCGGGTGAGGTATACCTTATGTACTCTCTGAGGCAGGTTTTGCTGTCCTTAGATAACTAATTTATTTCTTATATTCTAAGTGTTAGGGGAGATTTTCAAAAATTGTGGCATTATGGAATTTATTTATTTAAGTGAAAACTTTTTTATATGCGTCTAACACTTTTTAGAATAGAGGAAAGCCCGGTCACAATTCTCAAGCTGATATTTGGCTCTAAATATAAAGTATTGCAAGGCGTTAAAGCATAATTTTGTACTACTCCTGTTTTCATTGCGAAAAGTTTCCTACTTGGTCTGTTGTAGATTTTTAAAGCGTTACTTTTGGCTCACTCTAAAGTAAAAATCGCATTTACTTAATTATTTTCGAAGTGGAAACTTTTATAGCTACGCCTACTAAAATTAGGATGGGCATAAACATCCGTCAGAATAATAGCGTCTGTATAAATTCCACCAGGTTGCGCTATGAGTCACCTCAATTTGTATTAAATGATAACATATGATTTCATGCACAGCTGATTTTATCTTATCAGTATTGTTGTAAAACAACTACTTTAACACGTAGGAAGTGTTACATTGTATATTGAACATTATAAAGGTAGAAAGGTTTAATAGTTTTAGTTAATGGTATTAAATAGTTTTGATAAGTTAATAAATATATTAATTTATTAAAAGTTTTGTTAAGTCTCAATACATTAACTCAATATAAAGATAATAATAAATTATGTATTTTTAAACCAATTTTTGAAATTAAACATTCTTAGGCACGACTGAAAAATTAAGTAATTTCTCATTACGCGAATGAAATGTTTTTCTTAATCCAAAATTTCTGGAGACGTGGCTATAAAATTTTCTGCTTCTGTCGGCACTTCGGTCGACTATTGTTTTTAATGTAAACTTTTTAATCACCTGATATTTTCGCAGTGAGCAACATACATCAGTTCGCGTCACCTGAGATTTCAGCGCGACATATTTATCTTAAATTAAGTATAACATATGATTTCATGCAACGGCTGGTTTTATATTATAGGTCACGTTGTAGAACAGCTGTTTTACCATGTTGGGCTACGTTATTTTATTTATTGTACATTTTTAATTAAAATGTTACTATTCAATGTTAATTATCACTTAATAAAAGTACTAATTAATATTTATATCACACTTGATAACATTATTTCAATAGAATAATAAAGTATGATTGATTATTATTCTTTTATATTATTTTTTAAAAAATAAAAGCTCGTCTGATATGTTTTTATAACCAAGCTCATAAATTTCTGGCTATGTTAATTCGATTTTCAATAAGTTAATTTTTGAACGTAATAAAAAGCTATCAAATAATTTTTCATTCACGTTTTTAATTCTGTTGCTAGTTTAACGTCTGCAATATTTTTAATTTTTTTTTCTGTACACACAAATTTTTAAGACTTGTATTTAGAATTTTCAATCTATAAAACAAAAAATTCGATATACAAGTTTGTACAAAAACCAACATTAATACATAATGTGTTACTCGTATATTTTATAAGCAAATCATGTTTCAGGTAAATTTAAGATAACCCTGTATTTTTATAGTTTAAAATATTTATTTTTAGTTCAACAAAAAGGATTCAAATTTATAAGATAAAATTCACCATTTTATAAAAAAAAAGTAATGACATTACTATAGTCGTGGTGATAAAATGTTTGTTCAAGTAAAATCCATAAAAATAGTCCACTTTTCAGACGGTACAGTGTTGCCAAGTCGCTGGTCTAACGTGTCTTAAGGCCCCTTAACATTAATTCACTAAGCAGTCTGTGAGTGTGTTGGTGAATAAAGTTCGTGTTTTTTGTAAACAAGTGAGAAACGATTAAAACTAAAACTATATAAGGAAAATTTATTTTTTGTTACCCTTTATAAAATCTGAAAAATCAGCCACAATTTTTGTAAATGTGTGCAGAAGCTTTAAAATTGAAAACATCGGAATAAAAATATCTACAATTGAAAAAAATTAATACAAACTCTTTGCTGTTAAGTAAATGGCAATTACATTATCAAAACAAGAATAAATTAAATTGAAGATATATACCAAACGATTTATTTTTATATAACCGTGCAATGGAATATTTAAATTCTGCCCTTCTGGTGTTCGTTTCCTTTTCCAAATCGTTTCCCTCTTCAATGTTTTATTAATTTCACCTTACGGTTGTTAGCCATTTTTAAACTGTTCTGGCGAGTATGTTTTTCCTTGCTGTAAAAATTTGCAATCTTTCAAAAACATAATTTTGCAAAATTAACGAAATTTGCTAACTTCAGTTGTATGTGCATTTTTTAATGATTTTATCTCGTTTTTGTTCGTACACAGATTTCCAAACTCTTCTATTGACGGGCAAAGATTTTATAAATTTTAATTCACACAAAAAAGGCAATTGTTTTATAGTTACCATATACTTGCCTTATATGAATGCTTAGAAAACAAAATAAGGTTAGGTATGCAAACCTGCAACTTACCCATATCCACAGGAAGGGTTTTGTATCGCTTTCCAAATCCTATGTAGTATGTAAGTATTTCCAACAATCATCTTGAGGCTTTCCACTTACATATCTCAGTGGAAGCCGGATAAGAAATATTTGTAGGGTGATGACAAAGTTATCAGTCCGTGACATTTTATCTTGTTTAAATCTACACCCCTTCGGCGAAGGTTTAAAGTTTAACCCCACCCCCAGTTACCGTTACTAAGTGTCAGGTTTGTACACAGATAAGGTCAGCTTTGGACCTCCCGGTTTGGCGAAAGTACAGGCGAGGGTGAGCTCTCAACTCTCACCGAACAGAGCGTAGACTGAACTTGTAGAGTTGTCTTGTGGAAGTGATGAAAGCTTTCTAAAGTCTT
>JBAIZL010000003.1:86659541-86662041 GCA_036971475.1 Prosapia bicincta | reverse complement strand
ATATATATATATATATATATACTGTATATGTATATAACTGTATATGTATATATATATATATATATATATATATATATATATATATATATTTAAGATCAAAAAATATACACAAATACAGGAATATTTAATTTATTGAATAATAAACTCAAAGCTTTTCGTTGGTTTACATTACCAACATCCTCAGGAGTTACAATACTAAGAATGATCATTCTTGTGTATATTTTTTGATCTTAAAAATATTCTAACAGGAAAACACATTTGATATTCTATATATATATATATATACTTAACAAATGTAAAATAAATGAAAATTATAAAATCGTTATTATCAGTTTTTAAAAACTTTTATTTGCCATTCAACATATTTTAATTATTCCATTTAATATAAAACTCGTTAATTTTGTTAGTGTAGTATAAAGTTCACTATGTATTACCTAATCTCCAAAGCATAAAATGTACATAGAAAGTATTCAAATATCGAGGAATCCGATTCCATTACAAGTAGAAAAAGTGTTCTCCTTCCTCTACAATATAAATAGAAATAATTTTCTCTTTACTCGGAAAGTTTGTGAATTGCTTATAAGATTATATTTAAAGCGGTTATTTGTTTTCGAGTATTTTACATTTCTTAGATTTTATACATTTAATATAATAAAAAATTATACCGTTTTGGAGTGGTGATTGAATTTTCAATGTTTGACCCCGGTTATCCGAAACCCGAAATGTGAGTATTTGTAACATGACTGTTGTTCTACAGCTGCATTGGCTATGTAACATATTTTTTCTTCACACTTCTTTATCTCGCTATTTTCTTCAGTTTTCCCCTTATTTGTAATGCTTTACTTCTACATCTTCTTCCTTTACCTTTTCTTTCTTCTGCTCATTAGTTTCCAAAATCAAACCTTCTATGGTATTCTGTTTTGAATGAGTCTTTTCTATAACTATACTACATCTTTTTTTATAATGTTTTTGAGACACCGTACTCCCTCTTATTTCTTATATATTCCTTTACTCTTTCGTGACGTACAACGCCATCAGTATCGTATGCTTACTGTATTCACTCTTCCCTCAAATCTTCTGTTCACAATCCAATCTTCAGATGATTGTCCTTTATGTAAGAGACAAACCTTTTTCTTGGTGGTGGCATTCCACGGGGCTGATTCATTACGATATTTCTTCTTTACTTTATTCTGTATATCTTGCTAACCTTTAATGTATACATCAGTTACTGCTGTCCCAGAATACTTAAACTCTTCAGGTTATATTTTATTATTTCCTTTTCTGATCGCAAAGGAAGCTTCTTCTTGTTGCCATACATTGCGTTTTTCCTATGTTTCATACCTTAGCTTTCTAATTCCCCTAATTTACTTGTACTTCACGTCTTCCTTGTTATTTGTTAAAATCACTCAATCGTCTACAAATAACAGGCCATATATCAGACCTATCCAACTGCTTTATATAAGAGTATAATGGCTCGTCTAACAATTATGGGGGGTGTCAACATGTTAATAGTAATAGAATTTATGAAACAATTTATTTAAACTTAATAAAAAAGTCATTTATCTAATGCATTAGAATTATTACTTATGTAGAAGCAAGTCAGGGCACCATAGTCTCCGTTGGCCCCGCGTTGCGCTCTCATTCTATTGAAAATCGCGCCCAATTAAAAGAATATATTTTGTAAAGACCTGAAAATGTGTAGAAAGATTTTGACTCAAGTGTCTCACAGGTCTTTTGGCATCTTTTTACGAGCTATATGTTTTGGAAAAATGAACCCTATCAAGCTTTAGGATTTTGTATTTATAAAATGTTGCTTCCGTGTTATAACTTGACACTTTAGAAAAATGTTAATGTTGAAAAACATATGTTTTTGCAAATTATTCGTTCTTTTTTTCAACAGGTATAACATTTAGAGAAAGCTTTATGTGCCTCACACATTGGAACCATGTATGCCAACTTCGCGTCAGTATTTTTACCGTTAATGTTAATGGGGCGCGGAAGAAGTGTTTTGTCACGCAAGAATTGTAACAGTTCAACCGGAAGTAATAAATGTTATACATACAGTATTTTCGATAATATAAAAAAATCTATTGAGTGTAAATTATAACCACGTGCTAAATTTAAAAAAAATAATAAATAAACTACACTAAGAATATTTTTTTAGAAGCAAGACTTAGATAAATATATTGTACTTAAATTTTAATTGAAATTGATATAAAAATCTGTTTTATGCAATATAACCTTGTTTGAAATTCATAATCGAGTCAAGTACTCTTGTTTATACAAATACGACGCGACTTTACGACAACTGGTTTATACAACAGTCCTTATCCGGGGTCCTTTAGCCTTCATTACCCGGATCGAGGTTAAATTAGTGATAATGTAACATTTAGTATACAGGGTCGTATGTCTGACGTAGCACTGATCTTCATCGTGGCCATTAAGAGGTGTTCCCATTGTACACTTCTTCCGCTCCTTTTCTTTTTAAGGAGAAGGCTAA
>JBAIZL010000003.1:86652041-86654541 GCA_036971475.1 Prosapia bicincta | reverse complement strand
CTTATACTCCTCTTTCTTAAAAGAGGTGTAATGGTTTGACTAGAGACTCCTGTAGCCTCCACGGGTAGTGGCCGACCCTTCAACCATATGCCAAAGTTTCCTTGTACTCCCAGCGCCACGGATTACTACACGTCTTTCTTCATCCTAATATTTCTGCATGCCTTTTTATGTCCTCCCTTCCTCCCTTCAAAGCGGTGTAATGGTTTGACTAGAGATCCCTGTAGCCTCCACAGTTAGTGGCTTAACTGAAGTGGCCGACTTTTTAACCTTATGCCAAAGTTACATTGTATTCCTAGCGCCACGGATTACTACAAGTTTTTCTTCATCCTAATATTTCTGAATGCTTTTTTATGTCCTCCCTTCAAAGGGGTATAATGGTTTGACTAGAGATCACTGTAGCCTCCACAGGTAGTGGCTTAACTTCAGTGGCCGACCCATCAACCTTATGCCAAAGTTACCTTGTATTCCTAGCGCCACGGATTACTACAAGTTTTTCTTCATCCTAATATTTCTAGGTGCCTTTTTATGTCCTCCCTTCAAAGGGGTATAATGGTTTGACTAGAGATCACTGTAGCCTCCACAGGTAGTGGCTTAACTTCAGTGGCCAACCCTTCAACCTTATGCCAAAGTTACCTTGTATTCCTAGCGCCACGGATTACTACAAGTTTTTCTTCATCCTAATATTTCTGGATGCTTTTTATGTCCTCTCTTCGAAGGGCTGTAATGGTTTTACTAGAGCTCACTGTAGCCTCCACAGGTAGTGGCTTAACTTCAGTGGCCGACCCATCAACCTTATGCCAAAGTTTCCTTGTATTCCTAGGGCCACGGATTACTACAAGTTTTTCTTCATCCTAATATTTCTGGATGCTTTTTTATGTCCTCTCTTCTAAGGGGTGTAATGGTTTGATTAGAGATCCCTGTAGCATTCACAGTTAGTGGCTTAACTAAAGTGGCCGACCCTTCAACCTTATGCCAAAGTTACCTTGTATTCCTAGCGCCACGGATTACTACAAGTTTTTCTTCATCCTAATATTTCTAGGTGCCTTTTTATGTCCTCCCTTCAAAGGGGTATAATGGTTTGACTAGAGATCACTGTAGCCTCCACAGGTAGTGGCTTAACTTCAGTGACCGACCCTTCAACCTTATGCCAAAGTTACCTTGTATTCCTAGCGCCACGGATTACTACAAGTTTTTCTTCATCCTAATATTTCTAGGTGCCTTTTTATGTCCTCCCTTCAAAGGGGTATAATGGTTTGACTAGAGCTCACTGTAGCCTCCACAGGTAGTGGCTTAACTTCAGTGGCCAACCCTTCAACCTTATGCCAAAGTTACCTTGTATTCCTAGCGCCACGGATTACTACAAGTTTTTCTTCATCCTAATATTTCTGGATGCTTTTTATGTCCTCTCTTCGAAGGGGTATAATGGTTTGACTAGAGCTCACTGTAGCCTCCACAGGTAGTGGCTTAACTTCAGTGGCCAACCCTTCAACCTTATGCCAAAGTTACCTTGTATTCCTAGCGCCACGGATTACTACAAGTTTTTCTTCATCCTAATATTTCTGGATGCTTTTTATGTCCTCTCTTCGAAGGGGTGTAATGGTTTTACTAGAGCTCATTGTAGCCTCCACAGGTAGTGGCTTAACTTCAGTGGCCGACCCATCAACCTTATGCCAAAGTTACCTTGTATTCCTAGGGCCACGGATTACTACAAGTTTTTCTTCATCCTAATATTTCTGGATGCTTTTTATGTCCTCTCTTCGAAGGGGTGTAATGGTTTTACTAGAGCTCATTGTAGCCTCCACAGGTAGTGGCTTAACTTCAGTGGCCGACCCATCAACCTTATGCCAAAGTTACCTTGTATTCCTAGCGCCACGGATTACTACAAGTTTTTCTTCATCCTAATATTTCTGGATGCTTTTTATGTCCTCTCTTCGAAGGGGTGTAATGGTTTTACTAGAGCTCATTGTAGCCTCCACAGGTAGTGGCTTAACTTCAGTGGCCGACCCATCAACCTTATGCCAAAGTTACCTTGTATTCCTAGCGCCACGGATTACTACAAGTTTTTCTTCATCCTAATATTTCTGGATGCTTTTTATGTCCTCTCTTCGAAGGGGTGTAATGGTTTTACTAGAGCTCATTGTAGCCTCCACAGGTAGTGGCTTAACTTCAGTGGCCGACCCATCAACCTTATGCCAAAGTTTCCTTGTATTCCTAGGGCCACGGATTACTACACGTTTTTCTTCATCCTAATATTTCTGGATGCTTTTTTATGTCCTCTCTTCGAAGGGGTGTAATGGTTTGATTAGAGATCCCTGTAGCATTCACAGTTAGTGGCTTAACTAAAGTGGCCGACCCTTCAACCTTATGACAAAGTTTCCTTGTATTCCCAGTGGCCAGCATTATTTTTACTTTTTCTCCAACCTATCCTTTTTTACTACATACCATTTTTATCTGCTCTCTTCAATGTGGTGTAATAGTGAGACACGTTCTAATGGTTCCC
>JBAIZL010000003.1:86624541-86647041 GCA_036971475.1 Prosapia bicincta | reverse complement strand
TAATTAATTAGATATTCTTTTATAAGGTAGTCGCAGAAAAGACAACATTTTTTTAACAGCGTTCATCGTCGAAAGAACGGCTACCCACTGATGAAATGGTTGAATGTTGCCCTTGAATCACTGTCCAAGTTAAAAATTGAGTAAGTTTTACGGTGCAGCTGTGCTTATACGGCATTAGAGTAACTGTTCATTTTAAGAATCTATTTGTATTACACACACACACTCACATAAACACACACAAACACACACACACACACACACACAGCACGCACGCACGCACACACACACACACACACACACAGCACGCACGCACGCACACACACACACACACACACACACACACACACACACACACACACACACACACACACACACACACACACACACACACACACACACACACACACACACACACACACACACACACACACACACACACACACACATAAACACACACAAACACACACACACACACACACAGCACGCACGCACGCACACACACACACACACACACAGCACGCACGCACGCACACACACACACACACACACACACACACACACACACACACACACACACACACACACACACACACACACACACACACACACACACACACACACACACACACACACACACACACACACACACACACACACACACACACACACACACACACACACACACATACACACACTCACATAAACACACACAAACACACACACACACACACACACACAGCACGCACGCACGCACACACACACACACACACACAGCACGCACGCACGCACACACACACACACACACACACACACACACACACACACACACACACACACACACACACACACACACACACACACACACACACATACACACACACACACACACACACACACACACACGATTTGAAAATGAAATTTTTTCTTGTTTAGGAAAAAACAATATTATCAAACATATTTATCAATGCACACATATTTCATAAACAGAAGTAGTTATATAAAATTATTTATTTTAATAATAATATTTATATAATTAATAAGAAGTATATTAGTATATATTATATTAATTTATTATTGTTATTATTAATAAATTTACTATAGTTATTATTATTATTAAATTTGTTATTATTGTTATTATTATAATTATTATTATCAATATAATATCATACTACACTATTATTATATAATATTTCCTAAACAAGAATATTTCCGAAATTACTAGCTCAAAGCTTTTTATCGGTTGACCATATAGACATCATGGTGAGTGTTCTAACTATTGGCGGTCTTCGTAGCTCTTGATAATATCAATAGGCACATACTACATTGTGTTTTCTATTGTGATTTAGGTTCGTAGGCTACTATTTTGCTGACGATCTGAATCGTCACTACTTAAAACTTAGTTTTAACATTATTTTCCCGGATATATTAGGTTCTTTCTGCATAGTTGCCAAACGCTGGACTCGTTCATTCCCTGAGGATCCAGGTTAGAATCCTTTTTCATGAAAGGGTAATACACAAAAAAATAAACTCTGGTGTTGAAAATCGTTCACTTGCTCGTAAACCTAAATTTTGGAATGATAGTGGATTTGTTCAAAAATCAGCTTTTATAGTTTTATAGATGTTTTTAAAAAGTTCATATTACTATTCTACATAACTTTTAGAACTTTTTTAGAACACATTTTAAAACAATCAAAGCTTGGAGTATTCCTTTCTAACTACAAATTACTGATACAGAAACACTGATATAATTGTGTTACAAACAAACCCTAAATTAATTGACAATAAGAAAAAGTACCTGCATGGAGTCGAGTTCATAAACTTAAAAGCATACGGCTATCAATGAGTGCGCGGCGCGTCTGGTCGAAAGAAAACGTGAAATATTTCTATGGCTGAGTTTGTATTGGTGGAAAAACAAATACCTAAGAGATACGACACGCAACTATGCTGCTGGAAATATCACAAGGCAAGTCAACCACACAGATCGTTTTAGCTGATTAAATGGTCGAGACTATCCGTCAAAGTGCGGTGTCTAGGGTTAAAAAAAAACACTGAAATATTTGTGTTGGCAGAACTGCACGCAATCTGACTGATGTATGTACTGCTAGTTAGATACTTTGGGGTGAAATGAAGTTGAGAATGGTTTTTTGTAATTTTATTATTCATGAGACTATGATTTTTTTATATGTTCTTGTATTTTTTGGGGTTGGGTGCTTTGACTTAATACGTGAATAAGGGAAAGGGTGACGTTATCAGATAGGTTTATGGCAGATGAGCAAAGGTTTTGGGTCATCTGTGCAGTGGTCGTTTACCTCGAGTTGCACATTCTCTATCAGTGTTCTCCAGAAGGGTCTAAAAGAAGGGTATAAAATGGGTTTAGGATGAAGAATGTGGGTTGTGGAATGTGGGTAGATCTGAAGAAGAGAGCGAAGCGTAGAATCAAATTATGTACCGTTTTGGGAGAATCGCTTCCTGGGGCTTACCTATCAAAATGACTAATGCATTTTTACTAATAATGTTATTTTCTAATAATGTTTTTGCTAAAAACAGGATATCTAGTTTAAAATTTCTAATGAAAATTTCTAATAATTATATTTTACCGATCGGATAAAGTGTAATAACAACCAATGTTTGAGGGCTATTGGAACGATCCTTCCCACGTGCTCTTCTCATCGCCTGTTTTAAGTTTTCTCGCTCTGGCAAACTGAATTTAAACACCCTGCGATAAACCGACGAGATCAGTAGGAACTGTCTGTGCTTGACGTGAATCGGATTCTTCAGCTTTCCTTTTCAAACTGAACGTAACAACTTACCTTCTCCACCTGCTCGGTTTGAGGGGTGTTGGTGAGCAGACTGTTGTAGTCCTCTTAAAACAACATCATCTCCTTCCGGGCAAGTAGTTGCTCTCGCGTTACATTCTCCAACCTTTGAACACTTCCAGTACTAACAACCTTTAACAATGGTTACCTTGTAGTAATCAAACCCATCAAGAAATAGTTACTATCTAACACCTTTGGGCCTCGGATCCATTTGTAAAAACACTTATATGCAGGCCTAAATTTATAAATTGAATAATGAATTTAGATGCAAAATACCAAGAGCACAGTGGTACAATATATTACAATGAAAATATTTGAAAGAACCCCAATGCCACAAAAATAATCAAAAATAACAAATAAAACAAGTTACTTAAGATTAAACCCTTATGTACATTTCGATGACCATGTCATCATCATCAGAGGGTCTTATTACAAAATTACAATCTAGCAAACAAGATGTTACAAATTACAGTGATACCAATCGTTCTCTACGGGCGCTATATATAGGCGTGAAGTAAACTCCGCCCCTTCTCCGCCCTCGTCCAACAAATAACGATCAGCCATCTTTACCCAAATAGGTTATATCAAAAAGTACTATAAAATAATACATATGTAATAAACTACAGCTAATAACAATAAATAAAATAAAACTAATTAAATTAATACGTCGATTTGAAGAAGGCTATTTAAGTAAAGTATATATAGGTGAGTTAGGGATATGCCCTTTATCTTCATTCATTAATTTGTTAGTTTTGATTATTTCTGTGGTATTGGGGTTCTTTCCAATATCTCCACTATAATGAGTTTAGATAGTATAAAAATTTATTCCGTTTTGTTACGTTCGTGCAATGATTACAATTAATTTGTTGCAAACATGTAGTTTCCACTCCAATCACTTTTTAAAAATGCAGGAAATGCGTTTTGAAAATGCATTAGAAAAATTAATATTTAAATAATCCAATATTAGAAATTTATAGTTAGAAAAATTTATTGGGAACGTCCTGAGGCTACCAATTCTCAACCGGGGTCATGAGAGTTATTAACAACTATAGGGCAAAGAATGAGGGGGGATGGATAGAAGTAGGACTGGAGAATAGGGGAAACTCTGGCAAAGTGCAAGTAAAACTGCTTACCTGAACATAGACCTACTCTCACCCGGAGTCGTGAGAGGTGCTTACCTCTTACACACAAGTATAAATCATAGGTTGTAGTAGGACAGACGGAATTAAAGTGGGTATGAAAAAAATAGGATAGTAGAGAGAAATGAGTGGGCTGAGTCGCTTTCCTCAAGTTGTATTCTTTTTATCCTATAAGGTATCAATAAACATATTTCCCTAATTTGCTATTTATAAATGACTTTAGCTGTATGATAATGATGTCGTTCGATTATATAATTTTATGCAAACATTCGGTAAATATGAGTAAAATTAAACATATCGATAAAAATAATCAATAAATTAAAACAATGCTATTCTCGTAGAATAATGTTTCTTCAAATGATATGACCTGTTAATATGTTTGTGTAACTTATGTATATAACATTTCCTTTATAACAACTATTTTATTACTTTTTCTAATCAACATGTAAGCTATGATTTAAAAAACATAAACATAACATAAGATATACAACGTAACAAATCCAAGATGATAATTTCCGTATAGAAGCACAAGCCGCCATGTCAGTGGTATACTTTAATTACAGTGTTGTTCCCACTTCAATGAAGGCTCCGCCTGTTTGCGCCGTTGGTGATGCACTATTTTTTTGTCACAGCAAAGGCGCTCCTGAATTTATTTACCGAAAACCCATTACTTTCTCAAGAATATGTCTAAGAGAAGAAGTTTTGCGACGAGTCTAAATGAAAACTATTACTTAGTCAGGTTGGAAATTTTTACAGCCAAACCAATATATATATATATATATATATATATATATATATATATTACATTTCTCCACTATTTTTATATTTAAAAACATAAACAAGTAATACAAACAACAATTTTCAAAGTCAATTCTTACTTAGGTCAACGGAAATTTCTGTAATGTAAATAACTTTTTATTAGATAGTTACAATTGATATAAATAGATTAACAGCTGTTTTACCTCATAACCTATAAAATAAAGTCAGCTGTTTTATGAACTCATATGTTATCCCATATTTTAAGCCAAATGGGATTAAATAGCTGTTTTGCAAAAATTATCCCTTTTGTGAAAAGTTTTTTCTCCCATATAAAACTAAAATGAATTCATTATTAAATTTAATTAATGAATTCATATTTGTAAAAACTCTCAACGTCAAGTCTTATCCATTAATAGGTAAAAGAAAAAATTGATTTAATCTTGAGTGGATGAATAAAAAGTGATTTAATAACGATTGGAAATTTTAACATATATATATATGATAAATAGTTACTATCTGGAGTACATCCGTTCATTCTGCAGTCCATAAATTCGCAGTTTCGACGTTTCGCTAGAATCTAGTCCAGCATTGACGAGGTGAACCCAACAACAGTAGAAGAGCGAGCTATATATTAAATATGGTGATATGTTTTCTTGTAATGTAGTTAACAAATAGAAATGTATAAATAATATACAAGAAAATATAAAATTTACTCATGAATTCAAATCAAAAAGTAAACTAAATTATTTAGATATTAGAATTGCTAGAAAAAATGAAAATTTTGATTATAATATATATAGAAAACCAACGCAGACAAATCAAATAATACTAAATTGTTCAAATCATCCTTATAACCAAAAAATGGCAGCGCTGTATAATTTATTATATGGAATGCACAAAATACCAATGAACTTGAATGATCAAATGAAAGAGAAAAATATAATATATCAAATATTATTAGAAAATGAATATAAAAGAAAAACTATAGATAAATTAAATAATAAAATAATAAGAAAATAGAAAATCGACAATAACTTTGTAAATAATACAAGAGAAAAAATTTGGACAACTTTTACATTCACTGGTAAAGAAATAAATAAAGTTACAAGATTATTTAAATAAACAAATTTACAAATTACTTACAAAACTGGTAATAAAATTAAAAATTTACTAAACAATAACAATAATCAAAACAATATGCACGAAATAAATGGTGTATATAATATAAAATGCCAAGATTGTAATAAATTTTATGTAGGACAAACAACAAAGAAATTAAAAGAAAGATACAAAGAACATTTAAACGCTTATATTAAACCAAACATATACAAATCAAACTTAGCTACGCATTGTATTAATAATGGAGACGAGTTTCCGGAAATAGAAAATATGAAATTAATAAAAGAATTAAACGAAGGATTAAAGATGAATATATGTGAAACATTGGAAATTTATAAGGATAAAGTTAAAGACCGATTAATTGATGAACAAATTCAAGTGAGATTAAGGCACCAAGCTATTTATAAGGTCATTGCCATTATAGAAAAAAATACATAAAGTGCAATACTTATAAACATATGGTTGCTTGTAGTACATATGTTTTCATTTTTGTAAAACTATTTTGTTACATAATTATTTTCCTGAAGATGCTGATACTATTTTATCGGCGAAAAGCTTTGAATAATATATGTATTAAAAGTATTCTTGTTTTTGAAATATTTTTAATTTATTAACTATATATACAAGAAAACATATCACCATATTTAATATATATATATATATATATATATATATATATATATATATATATATATATATATAATTGGAGTGTGACCTAATAAAAGGATTTAAAAGAGCTATTAATCAATTTGAAGTTGGCTATAGGCTAATATACATGTATTCATGTTTTTTCATTGTGTTAAAAATCACTAATAGTAAAAAATGAGTCAAATTTGCGTCGAATAATTTGTGGGGCCCGGTAATAGCAACAGTGTATGTAGGGCAGCTTTACGGGCGTAGTTCTGCCCCAGTTACGTCAGCGGGTGCACAGAAGTTGCATGTTTAGTATTTGTTGTAAGAGCCCGAACTCAGATCCATGATTGATATCCCCGCTTTGATGTTGGAACGGTTTAGCGCGGCTTAAATCATTCTTGGTGCCATAAAGCGAGGGATAGGCGCCGTAAACGACAGCCGAAGCTTTTTATCTTGAAACGCGGAATCCGTTGGTCGGCCCAAAGTGGGGTTTTACGACGCTGTAAACCTGGCTAAGGTTAACACCGCCCGAATTAGGATTACACGTAAACATGCCTGCAATTAGAGAAAATTTCAAAATTTCGCGATGGTAAAATGATTCAGAAGCAGAAATTTGAACCCTCAATCTAAAGGAACGACTTTAGGTAAGTAGGTTCAGAAGAAAGTAACAAATAATACGTCCACCTTTAAGACACGTTGAAATTTTTGGGAACAGCGCCACGGCTTCCTTACGCCAAAAATCATCCCAAAGGAGGGGATGAGGCAGTATTTAAGCCAAATAAGGAAGAGCATAGTATTCTATATATAAATTCTATATACATCTTTGCGATACCATACAATTCCTGAGAAAAGCTCCCTGTTTTCACGTTCATGGCAAGATCTGTTCTTCCTCCATCATGTTCATTCTTAGTCCTCTTTATACCCAACGTCGTGGGGTATTTATGGTATCCTCTTAGTGGATAGAACGATAAAATCAGCGCAACTCCCAAAATGTAAAAACAGTTCACAAGTAGAAATTTGTTTAAGTAAATTCTTTCAGCCAAATATGAAGGGTATAAATTCTATTTCCACTTTTACGGTGCCATAAAGCTCCTTGGAAAAGAGTCTTTGCTTCCAAGTCCATGGAAATATCTGTTCCTCCTCTGTTTTGTCCCTTCTTGGCTCTATTCGTTCGCACTCTTTCTATAAAAAAAAAACAGAGCGACTTTCATTAAGTAAAATAGTTACAGTTAGAAAATTGTTTAAGTAAATTATTCGTCCCAAATAACAAATACTATTTCCACTCTAATGATTACATAAAATCCTAGAAAAAAGCGACCCAGTTTGTCGTCTTATTCTGCCTTCGAATTGTCCCTTTTTCCTGCCTTTATGTCTGTCGGATGTTCCATGTAGAGCCCCCAATTATTAAATA
Organism: Prosapia bicincta; assembly: GCA_036971475.1. NCBI lineage: Eukaryota > Metazoa > Arthropoda > Insecta > Hemiptera > Cercopidae > Prosapia > Prosapia bicincta. Next base: position 86,639,164 of record JBAIZL010000003.1, on the reverse strand, counting down.
GAACTACCTCAACCCTGTTAACCATCTCCCAGACGTGCAAGATTCTAAGTTTGCTCCGTAATCATATGTATAATTTCCAATCCCAGTTGGTGAAGAGACAAAATTCTGTTTGAATTTTTCGCCTTGAATAATAACTAATAATAGAATCAATAGTAATGACGCTTTTGTTTTATAAACTTGGCTTAGGAGAAAGAGTAACTCCCCTTCAGTAATCTCTACCACGGGATATTATGTCCCTGTTGTATCGTCTTAAAACTCCAATATATATATATATATATATATATATATATATATATATATATATATATATATATATATATATAATATGTTTTCTAGTTTAACAATCAAAAACATCTAAGGTTATTCAAATACAAGAATTATTTTTTAGTTTATATTCAAAGCTTTTCGTTGATAAACAGTACCAATATCATGAGGAATGATATATATCTCTGATTTCTGTCTGGATCATGTTGGGTGTCAGTTTTTTTTTTTTTTGTGGCTAGTTTGGTTTCATTGCACAACTTTGGTTGATTCAAGAATATTATCGGTGATCCTATGTTTAATATCTATTAGTGTGATATCAATAATTATACATAATATGTAGCCATTTTAAATAGTTTAATATCATTAATAAAGTATTTATTATTTTTACATAATGTTTATAATTTTTAAAAAATTATTTAACTAACGCTACTTAGCTAACGCCTCTGGGGCATAGCCTTGTGGATGGATCTACACCAAACTTTACACGCACCATTCTGGGTGTATTTTAAACAAACCCTCCAAATTTCAACAACTTCTGTTTAGCTGTTTAAGTATCATTAAGATAAATACATACACACATACATCTATACATTGGTTTTTGAAAATGCCTAAGCCTGTGGGGGGCAGTCCTGTTTATAGATCTACACCAAACTTACCACGAACCATCCTGAGAATAGGTTAAACATCCCTTCCCAATTTCATTAACTTGTGGTCAGCGGCTTAGGCGTTTATAAGACATATACATACATCGGTTTTTAAACCATCCTAAGCCTCTGGGGCGAAGCTCTGTGGATTGATCTACACCACACTTTACACCAACCATTTTGGAAATATGTTAAACAATCTCTCCAAATTATATTAACTTCTGTTTAGCGGGTTGAACTTCCATAAGACAAATATATACACTCACATACATATATATATATATATATATATATATATATATATATATATATATATACGAACCATCCTGGGAATAAGTTAAACAATCCCTCCCAATTTCATTAGCTACTGCTCAGCGGTTTAGACTTTCATAAGACATATACATACACACATACAGTATATACATACATCGTTTTTTTAGCCATCCTAAGCCTCTGGGGTGGAGTCCTCTAGTTGATATTGGGAATATGGTAAACAATCTCTTTACATTATATTAACTTCTGTTCAGCGATTTAGACGTCCATAAGACACATACATACACACATATATACATACATCGGTTTTTTAACCATCCTAAGCCTTCGGGGAAGAAGCCCTCTAGATGATTCTACACCAAACTTTACACAAACCATCTTGGGAATATGGTAAACAATCTCTTTACATTATATTAACTTCTGTTTAGCTGGTTAGACGTCCATAAGACACATACATACACACATATATACATACATCGGTTTTTTAACCATCCTAAGCCTTCGGGGAAGAAGCCCTCTAGATGATTCTACACCAAACTTTACACAAACCATCTTGGGAATATGGTAAACAATCTCTTTACATTATATTAACTTCTGTTTAGCGGGTTAGACGTCCATAAGATACATACATAAGCACATTAATATATACATCGGTTTTAGATTATTCCTAAGCCTCTGAGCGGAACTCTGTGGATGGAACTACACCAACCTTCACAGGAACTATGCAGGGAATATGCTAAAAAAACCCTTAACGTTTCATCAACTTCAGTTCAGCGGTTTAGGCGTCTATAACATAAACACACACACACACACAAACACACACTCACACATATACAAACATTATATATATATATATATATATATATATATATATATATATATAGAGAGAGAGAGAGAGAGAGAGAGAGAGAGAGGGAGAGAGAAATTACCAAGAGTTCCAAGTAAATGTTGTTTTAGAGGTTGACAGTGTAGGAAGCTCTTGATAAAATCAATGTGTTACATTGATGAAAAGCTTTCAGAAATAATCATATTCTGTAAAATGAAATGTACGTATATTGATAAATATACGTCTCTCTCTCTCTCTCTCTCTCTCTCTCTCTCTCTATATATATATATATATATATATATATATATATATATATATATATATATATATATATGCTACGTGATAAGTATTCGTTCACGAATGGAAAATAGTTACTATCCGGAGTTCATTCGTTCATTTTGCAGTGAATAAAATCGCAGTAGCGACGTTTCTCTAGAATCTCATTTAGCATTAACGAGGGGAACCTAACAACAGTTGAGGTGCGAAGTGTCTATCTGTCCGTCTATCTGTCAGTCCATCTGTCTATCTATCTATATTTTATCCTTGCAACATTTTTTTTTTGTATTCACTTACTGCTTACACTTCAATGTACTTAAACAAGAATCTTACTTGATGTATTTACTACTAGTCGATTTTCTAGCGTTTATTAATTACATTGCTCTCATTTTAGAGCTTTTTAAAAGACTTCAGGTTCTTGTAGAGGCAGGCGAGTGAGAATCTCCTGTGGTACTGGTTTCAGAGCAATCAACACTCCTGAGGCCACTTTTGAGAAGTATACCTGATGTTGGCGGGATTAACCTAACTGTTTTAGATACGTTGTATCCTACTTAAGTACTGTATCATATTAAGTGATCCTAGAAGGCGAAGTAATGTAGGGCAAATACTGCTTTTGATTGGTCGTGTAGCTAGCTGTCTGTACATGAAATATCTGTAAATTATTTCTTCAATTTACTTTGCCATTAGTTACAATAACAACAACACGTGTTCCGTGTTTTATATTTAATTTTATATCGTGTGCTGTGTATTATAAACTTATTATTATCTTGGACTATTTTGTGTTTTCTACTTTTTTTTCTTGTCAAAATTATTATGGATTGCTTACCCCCCAAATTATCATTATAAAATAATGGAGGAAGGAACTCTTCGAATATATGGTTTTAATACAAATATTACAATATTTTGGCGTGAATTGAACATTCCAATTTTTTAATATATTAATATAAACAATTCATTTCCGGTATGTGCAGGGCTTTTGGGTACTTTACCTTAGAAGTACAGTATTCCGCAGATAACTTTGACTTTAGTAAGACACAGAGCAAGCAACGAGTCGTATCATTGTTAACGTCTGAAAGCAAAATCTGTTATCTGTCATTAACGAAAATAATAAAGATATTTGTATGAGTACTATTGTTAAATGTTACCATGGTAACGAACCGGATAGTGATGTTAGCACTCTCGGCTCACCTTCTCGATGTAAAGTATGATTGGAAGACAATTTTTGAGCTCGTATGCAAAATTCTGAGACAAATACTTGTCCAGTCCGAGTTATTTATGCAACGAATAACTATTTTAAATAATAACGTGCAATAATATTTCTAAAATTATGCAGCTTGAACTAATCATAAGCGAATGTCATCACGTTTGCGAAACGATACTTGGCGAAGCACTTCAATATGGGTTAATTGTTTGGACTCGGCTCAAAATTATTTCCGTACGTTACAATAATCTTTTATTATTCTAGGTTAACAATGGTAACACAATTTAACCCATTAGCAGCGGTGCGTTTTGGAATGTTCATTACTAGAAAATAGTTTTGCTGTAGTTTTATTAGGATTCCGTGGGCGTTTTTTGAATAAAATAGTTCCCGCAATAGTGAACTATAGATCTGGGTAGACGCCGTACAGTCGCCGCGGTGTCTGTATGTACGTAGTAAACCTAAAACCGAAGTCCCGTAAATAACGCCTCACACACCCGTCTGTCCCTCGGGCAGACAAACACTCTGCAGAAACCCTTTATCCTGTACTTAAGCATGTCGCTAGAGGCAGATTAAGTTTAATTTTTACAATTCCAATAATATCAGTGCAAACACTGCTTTATGGGTCAAGGTCAAGTAAAGGTTAAATCTGAAGGTTTATACAATCCCTTTAAATACATAAATGGTAGATTGTTAGATATTTAATTATTTTAAAATTACAAAAAAATGAAAATAATATCGGTACGTTTTTAATTAACCATGTTTTTTTTTCAAACAAAATTACACTCTACGCACTAAGAATTAGTATTTATCTATTACTAATGATGACAAAATTGTGGTCGAAACATGTGAAGCCTTGAAAACCTATTGTGCAATTTAAGTTGTTTTATGTGTATAGGCCTACTGGAATTATATTACTGTGCTTCTACAAACATTATTAAAAGGAACGCTATATATATATATATATATATATATATATATATATATATATATATATATATATATATATATGAAGAACTAAGTCAAAATACAAATACAAGAATTATAATTGAATTTACATAGAATTGTAAATTCAATTATAATTCTTGTATTTGTATTTTGACTTAGTTCTTTATTAATACATAAGAATACATATTGCGATATTTATATATATATATATATATATATATATATATATATATATTCTCTCTTCTTTTATACATATATCCTCAAATAGAAAATAAATTCTTAATTGTAAATTTCTGTTCGTTGTTATGTAATTATAAATTGATTCCTTTCAAAAACCTAAAATATTATTTTGTACTACGTACGTGTCTCTTTTTTTAAATAAGATTACTTTGGTAAAGTACTAAAAACAAATATTAATTACAAAAGGAGTAATTCATTAAATATAAATTGAACACTTACAAATATATTATAGTGAGACTTTTTCTTTATTCTGGTAAAACATTTTCCAATATTTTTAAAAATGATAACTTTTTGTTTTTAATTTGAATTATTTGCTAACTCAGAAATAAATATTTATATAAAATAGCCAATATCATCCATTAACCGTTATTAAGACTTTGTCCATCCCTTATATTTTTTCTGTAAGCAGAATATATATATTTATACTGTAACCAAACGTTAAAATTAATTATTTACTAATACAAATTCACATAACCAATACTTTAAAATTAAAGCAAATGTACGATATCTCTGAAAATGAAGGAAATGAATGTGTATAGTGTACAAGAAAACGATTGAAACATAACCTGCAAATATTCCTCTAAGTGAAGACTAAACAGCTGTTAGCATTAACCTCCGCCATGTTTAGCTTATGATAATCTTTGGGACAATTTATTTTTCTTACGGAAGTTTAAGAAAAACCTCTGAAAGGTTACGTCCCATTCCTACAGTTATACTCGTACTTCTGTATCGATTTAAAAAAAACGGTACTAACATACCGAAAATTTCAAAAAACTTAATAATAATAAACGATTCTTTTCATATTCAACGTTTTTGTTTTCACATATCTAGACCATATTTACTAGTAAATTATTTATATGATTGATACTATACAATGTATATAAGAAAATGTAATTTCAAAATATAGGATTCCCAAGATAGTATTATTTAGAAGAATGTGCAGAAAGCCGAATTACATGTTAAAGTTTGTACTGGAGTAATTTATCATAAATGTCTTTATGAAGAAGTGAAAGCTTTAGTTGAACAATTGCGTTCACATTACATAATTTATTCACAGAGATGTCCATAAAAATGTCTTTATCCGTTTCATGTATAAATAAATATGTATGTATATATATCGCAATATGTTGATATTTATTTCTTTATATATATATATATATATATATATATATATATATATATATATATATATATATATAACAAAATATGTATTCTTGTGTAACAATGAAAAAAATAAGGGAAATACAAATACAAGAATAATTTATTGATTTATACAATTCAAAGCTTTTCGTTGGCAAAAATTACCAACATCATCAGGAATGAACATCATTATTCATTCATTCCTGATGATGTTGGTAGTTTTTGCCAACGAAAAGCTTTGAATTGTATAATTCAAAAAATTATTCTTGTACTTGTATATATTTTTCATATACATATATACATATATATATATATATATATATATATATATATATATATATATATATGTTGATACGTTTTCCTTCACGGATGAAAAAATATGAGGAATAGTTATTATCTGGAGTACATCCGTTCATTCTGCAGTGCATGAAATCGCAGTTCTGACGTTTCACTAGAATCCCATCTAGCAAAGATGAGGTGAGCCCAACAACTCTCGCTCTTCGGCTGTGGTTGGGTTCACCTCGTCATTGATAGATGAGACTCTAACGAAAGGTCGCAACTGCGATTTCATGCACTGCAGAATAAACGGATGTACTCCAGATAGTAACTATTCATCATATATATATATTACATTCTCTAACAACTGTGGCGTAATTTTTCATTTTAAATAAATAACACTTCCTAACAAAATTATTTTATTTAAATCCTTGCACACATTCTTGTATTTGTAAAGCAATCATCTTCAGAGAAATTATTACCGGAATAACGTTTATTGTTGTAAAGATTATTATTATAAGGAGCTTTTCTTGTAATAATTTCTCTGAAGATAATTGCTCTATGATATAAATCTATGTACGGATTTAAATAAAAAGTTTTGTGATTAAGAGGTTTTATTCATTTAATACACATTTATCTATAAATGTTTGTGTATTCTTTCTAAAGATATTTTTAAATAAAACCTTGACGCACTTTGTGTTTCAATAAAACCAACTATATTTTATTCATCCCGGTTTGAATAATGGTTTCTCTTGTAGAAGATTAATAGCACTATTTTAGCGCATTAAACTGTTGCAAATTATAACATCTCCGACTATGCAAATTGTTATTAATGTTGCTTAAGGGATTAAACACACCCAAAACACAGAGGGTGGTGCAGGCGGGGGGTGGCAACTGACTGCCGCCAGCTAGAACTAGTAGCCTACCTCTTGCAATTACATTTTCACCGGAAGGTAACGCCTGTTGTCTCGTTATAGAGTTTGTATAATTACACTTAATACTTCCAAATGTTATTAATTTTATTCCCTTATTACAGTTCTAAAATTAATATTTTTGCGGGTTTTAAAGATGAAAGTGTTATTAGCAATATTTCAAAACTATTTTGTAGATAAAAAATAAAAGCCTAGAACCTTTTCTTATTTCCTGTTTAGTCATACTCTCATACTACTTTTTATATCCGGTATTTGTCCCCAATAGAGAGTTGGTCTACTTCAGGTTAGCCACCTTACGCGCACTGTTCTATGTTTTATGAATAAATTATTTTATAAAGTTTCGTGTGTGTTTTTAAACATATCAGTTGAGGTTAAATGTGCAGCACATAAAAAACCACAAATGTCTTATATCTGGTCACTTAAATATCTATTGTGATAGTGAATTTGTACAAATATAGAAGATAAAAAGATTAGTGAAATGTGGAGTTTCGTTAGACATCTTCGAGACGAAGCTTGAAGTGTCTAGCGCATCTTGGATCAAAATAACCAAAAATTAAACAAACAGAAGCTTAATGCGATATGATATTAGGGAAGCGGAAGCAAGGGTCTCAACTAAAGATCTCAGAAATGGAATCAAGATAGAGGACGTTATAAGTAAACTTCAGGCTTTGGAAATCTTAAACAAGATACAACAAGAGAAGAAAGTTGATCTTGAAAACATGATTCCATTTTTGAAAGGAGGTAATAAGGACTTTTACATAAAATTGATCTGTTGATTTTACTACCTATAGTAACGATAATAACAATTCTGTACTTGATTAAATATCTTATTTTATTCAATATTTTGTTTGTATTCATTTTTTTAATAGATTTTTACCACAAACACCTTGATTATTGTTATTTCCCACTGTTACTGCTAGAAATGAAAAGTAAAATTCAATTAATCTGATGTTTACTAACTCTGTTACTGTTGTGTAACTTAGTGTCAAATATGTGGTACATATCCCGCTTTACAACACTAGGATTTTGGACATAACACTTGAATTTTTTACGTACAAAACTTAATTTCTTTTCTCAAATAAAACAAAAAAGTACCACCTGAATATATTTACTGGATGTATGAAGACGTTTTTATGAAATTATGAGTGTACAAATATTATTATTATTAACTTTAAACACTTTTTCTTTATTTACCTACAATAAAGGGTTTGATATTAACCCGGTTTTTATATTGCTCTACAAGTGTTTTAAGTATTTTTTCGTGTTGTCGAAAGACTTTCTTCATTACCAGATTGTTGACAGTGTTGATGACGTCATTGTAACCGATATTTACCTGATTCCACTCTGCAATTTGCATGAAGCTTCTTAGATAATGGGATGCATAAATAAAGCCAGGGTAAGTATTGCAAATGCATGCGACGGGCTTTAATGAGCTGGGGCTGAATCCAACAGCGGGCGAAGGAACCATAAAGACGTAGCAACACGCAATATTCAAACCCCTGGAACACTTTATGGGGTATTATGGTGATATTAATGGTGACCACAGGTTTGCACAAGGAAGGTGGGGGCGTGAATATTTTACGCGATTTCGCGAATTAGTTAAAGCTCTTCTATAGCAACAATTACGAAGTACTTTTATAGAACACAATAATTTTTAAAAAAAATTAACAATATAAATTATTTTAATGAAGACAAGTAAACTATCTAGTGAAATACTTTTGTTGATCGTAAAGTTTCTAAATTTCTGTAGTACAAACTAAAAACTAAAATGAAGAGACTTACATATACGTTTTTTAAAAACCTACTTTTCTCTCTCTCTCTCTCTCTCTCTCTGTCTCTCTCTCTCTTTCTCTCTCTCCCTCTCCCTCCCTCTCTCTCTTCTTTTATCTCTGTCAGATTGTCTTTCCGCCTTTATCAATATCTATGTACCTATTTGTCTATCACTATTTAATGTCAATCTCTCTATCTATACGTATATCTCTTTATCTCTCTCTATATATGCCCATATATGTCTCTCTATATCTGTTTGTCTATCTATCTCTCTATCTCTATGTATGTGTTTATCTATCTCTATCTCTATTTACGTTTCTATCTCTCTCTATTTCTAACTATGTGTCCGTCTATTTATCCCCATATATTTATCTCTCTCTCCTCTCTCTCTCTCTCTCTCTCTCTCTCTCTCTCTCTCTATATATATATATATATATATATATATATATATATATATATATATATATATATATATATATATATATATATATATATATATATGTATATATATGTTTATGTATCTATCTCTATCTATCTGTCCTTCAATTTCTATGCAACTATATATATGTATTATTATCTATCTTTCTCTATCTCTATCAATGTGTCTAACTACCCTTATCTCTATTTCAATTTATGTATGCATCTTCTATCTCTATCTATTTATCTACCTTTATCTCTATCTAACTCTACTCCTATCTATGCGTCTATCAATCTATCTCTGTCAAATGACAAGCTATCTATCTCAATCTCTATCTATTTTTTTAATATCTATATATATATATACATCTATCTGTCTATTTCTATCTCTATTTTTGTGCTCCTCTATCTATATCTCTATGTATGTGTCTATTTACCAGCTCTATCTATCTCTATCTCTATATATGTGTCTATCTATCCTTATTTATATTTCTTGCTATTTATGCATCCTCTATCTCTTTACCTCTATTTATATTTATTTATCTTTATCTCTATCTATGCGTCTATCTATCTCTACCTCTACCTAAGCATCTTTCAATCTATCTCTATCAAATTACTAGCTATGTATCTCAATCTCTATCTATTTTTCTATCTATCTCTATATATGTCTCTATCTTTCTATTACTAACTCTATCTTTGTGCTACTTTATCTATATATTTATGTATGTATCTATTTACCAGCTCTATCAATCTATCTCTATGTCTTTTGTATGCGTCTATCGATCTATCTCTATTTCTATTTATAGCTATCACTTTCTATGTGTCTTTGTATCCATCTCTATCTTTATTAATGTACCCATCCCTATCCCTAATTATGTGTCTATCTCTAATTCTATTTATATTTAAATCTATCTCTACTCCCTATCTATACATCTATTATTAATAATGTGTTCATCTATATTCCTATGTATACCCCTATTTCCGTTTGTGTGTATATCAATTATTTATATTTTACATAATCTGCCTATCTATCTATCTATCTATCTATCTATTTATCTTTCTATTTCAATCAATGTCTACCTAACTTCATATCACTCTACCTAATCGACAATACATATCCATTTATATGTGTATCTATGTGACTATTTATCTGTGTTCATCTCCAAATATCTATATCAGTCTATGTTTCTCCCATTCACTCACTCATATACATATATTAATGAAGAACATTTCAATTACAAGAATGCATTTTTTAACAAACAACTTAGCTCGAAGTTTATTGACAATTTACAGTATTAGCTTTAAAAAAAAAGCTTTGAAAGAAGTGATTTGTTAAAGATGTATTCTTGTAATAGAAATCTTTAAAAAATTATTAATAGTGTTAATATATTTTCTGATTAGACCTTTTTTGCTTAATATTTACAAAGCATTAGCCTAACAAATGTGTTGGCCTTAAAAAGCAAATGATTTAATAAAAGAGAGAACCAAAACGTTTTTAGACCTAAAGCAAGTAACTGATTAGTCTAACTTTACTTTTACCCTCTGTAAAATGCATAACTTTATAAGGAGCAAGTTTGGATGTATTGAAGACTGAAATGAAAATTTATTTTTTATATACGCACATCGTTGTAACCTAAAATAAATACTGAATTGAAAAAATATTATTTAATATTCAAAACTAGAATAAAATTGAAATCATGATATAATGCAGGGACATAAAGTCGCGGCGATAGTTTTAGTACGGTTAATAAGTCGGTAACCTTTTCTAATAGGATATTTTAAATCCTTGCAGGGGAGTCCGAATTACACTGACTAAATATTTTCTAAGTCTCATTATTAGATAATTGTTTTTTTAAATATATTGTTTTATGAAATATGTAAATAAATAATTAAACACTTATGGTGTTTTAAACAGGCTAGTTTTCTTAGACTCTTACGTTGAGAGGAAATACTGTTGATTGTAATTTCAAATAGCATACATTTTTCGGTAATCTACATAATAAAATATATATATATTTTTATATAGCTTAGGCTATATTACCTAAATCGAAGATTTCTTAAAATAAATTTTGTTATCTTATTTGCTTTTAAAAAAATAATAATTACAGGTTAATCCATTATTTAACCTTCATTTTCATATAATTACAATATATTTATATTAAATGCGTCTTTAGATGAAAGAAATGAATTTGATGCTATGAATAAATAAGTTTAAAGAAACACGTTAACCATTTCAAATATTTAATTAATTAATTAGATATTCTTTTATAAGGTAGTCGCAGAAAGAAAGACTACATTTTTTAACAGCGTTCATCGTCGAAAGAACGGCTACCCACTAATGAAAAAGGTTGAATGTTGCCCTTGAATCACTGTCCAAGTTAAAAATTGAGTAAGTTTTACGGTGCAGCTGTGCTTATACGGCATTAGAGTAACTGTTCATTTTAAGAATCTATTTGTTTTATACACACACACACACAAACACACACACACACACACACACACACACACAAACACACACACACACACACACACACACACACACACAGACACACACAAACACACAGAGACACACACACACACACACACACACACACACACACACACACACACACACACATACACACAAACACACACACACACACACACACAGACACACACACACACACACACACACACACACACAGACACACACACACACACACACACACACACACACACACACACACAGAGACACACACAAACACACAGAGACACACACACACACACACACACACACACACACACACACACACACATACACACACACACACACAGAGACACACACACACACACACACATACACACACACACACACACACACACACACACACACACACACACACACACACACACACACACACACACACACACACACACACACATACACACACTCACATAAACACGCACACACACAAAACACATACACACAAACAATCACACACACACACACATTCACAGAAACACAAATACATATAAACACACATACACACTCACTTACTCTCTCTCTCTCTCACACACACACACACACACACACACACACACACACACACACACACACACACACACACACACACACACACACACACATACACACACTCACATAAACACGCACACACACAAAACACATGCACACAAACAAACACATACAAACTCAAACAATAACACACACACATTCACAGAAACACAAATACATATAAACACACACACACACTCACTTACTCTCTCTCTCTCTCTCTCACACACACACACACACACACACACACACACACACACACACAACAAACACACACACAAACACACACATACACAAAATACAATTTCTAATACAGTGGCTTACAATAAATGTATCATTTTTGGCATTAATCGGGAGCGTTCTTACTCCTCTAGACATTATTGTAGTTCAAATGTTTTTCAAAATTGTTTTAAGATATAAATAAATAAAGGGTTTGCTTTACCTGTTGTTCAGTGAATAAACTGTTAATATCAATTAACGAAAAACCTGTCAGAAGTTTTGTATGATAAATATTCTTGTTTATAAAATATACATTTATAACAAAATATTTAACAAGAGATCTGCTATCTAAAATCTATGTATACAAATTGTTTGATTCTACAGTTTCGTGGTGATGTCTAATAAATAATTCGACTGTAATTGAAGTGAGATATAGACGTAATTGTAAAAATAATTTGCCAAAAGTAAATGAACAATTATTTAATAAATAAGTAACGCTTTTGATAATGGTGTCTAATTTGGAAACTTTTTAAATTAGAAAAGTCTATATTCTTTACAATGGAAGTGATATACCGTGGCTCTATATGTACTGCACAGTACTCCAGGGATAACAAATCCCAACCCTAAAATTGTATTTACAAATAAATTTTAACACATTCTTGTATAAGTTACTGTAAAAGGAAACGCCAATCCGTCTGGATTAGGTCGCCGACTCGTCACTCGTTAAGGGTGCAGGGTGCGTCGCGTTCACCCTCTGAGCACAATGTGTGATCAAGTGAAGATTGTTGGGGCTTATGGCTGTATAAACAGCGCCACTTGACACGGTGGTTATAAGCCATAGGCAAGAGTTGCCACATTCAATTCCAAAAGTAATTTTACACAAGTAATATAAAAAAAAGTTCCTACTTCGGTCAAGAAAGAAACTTTTTATTTTAGTTACTATTTATTAAATAATAGTATAGTTTATATACTCTATTAATAATATATATATTAACAATCACAACGTTAAGTGTCAAAATAGAAAGTGAAATTAATTATTATAAATAGTTAATTACACATAATTAATGAATTATTATTTGAAATACTGTATTAACAGAGTCAATGACTACAAGTTAAGCCTTAGATGTATCAAGCAAAGACGGTCATCTCCTCCTTCTAACAATATCGTCATCATCATCATCCTTTTCAGTTTTCTCTTTCATCACGTTGGTAATGATGACCTGAAATGAATTTCCGCCAGAAAAAAAAACTTTATCTTCACATTCTTCTTTTTTCTAATATTTTAGCCTTTTTATTGTTTTTCTCCCTCTTCTTTATCATCTTTTTCACGTTGTTTTACTTCTCCTCCTGTTTTGTCCTCTTCTTTTTCGTCTTATTCTCCTAATCTTTATCCACTAATGTACACGAAGGGCCCTTCAATGGTACATCCATCTCTGCATGTAACAAAAGATAAAATAGCAAAATTATTTTATCTAAATGTAAAAACTTTGAGAAACGATAAAATATGGCCACTGAAATACGGGTTTTGTAGCTGGGGGGAGGGGGGTTGTGGCCGGCCAGATATAGGGTTCAAACAGTTCCAAAACACAGGGATGCTCACACCTAGAATAACTTAAAGTACAATGTAACGCGGAGCTGTAGGTGCGAAGAGATAGTCGCGATTCTATTGGCAAGCGGCCACAGAATGCCTCTCACGCCACTCTGTCTGCCATCTCATTGGTCTAGACACGGCCGCAGACTTCCAAAATATTACGCTATCTGCCAAAATTAGTCCGTCTCTTGCTTATTGTGCTCACGTTAACTCACGTCTATTTTGGTCGTATAATAGCCTCTTATATATTTTGAGGGCAAGGAGGTGACAAATGTTGCGAAATGTTCGTCGGTGACGATTGCAGACTAAAGGACGATATGGAAAAATAAATTCTACTTTATTCTAGCTAAATTTTCAATTATTTTCTATTTAAGTTTTTTTTTATGGTGAAATTGTTTTTTTCTATGGCTTTTTTATAGGTGGATATTAATCGAAATATAATTTTTGCATTTTAAAATGCTAACAACTAACACACACTTTTTTGTTTTTAAATATGTTACTTAAAAATACTCTCTAGACAAGTTTTATTTATTTAAAATGTTATGAGTCATAATTAG
>JBAIZL010000003.1:86607041-86614541 GCA_036971475.1 Prosapia bicincta | reverse complement strand
CAAAACGTTTGAAAACCCCTTTTCTAGACACTTCACTTCTTAGAAGGTTCTAGACTTTATCTGAATGGTGGAGCTGTTGGGCCGCTTAAGCCTGAAAGGACTTGTAATAAGGTTCCATAACTTGGCATGGTTTTGCCCTATACTCTAGTTAAAATGGTTTTGAGGGTCTCTTTTTCAGTTTGTCATAGTTTCACGTTCCACCGACATAAACCTTTCTGATCTATGAATCAATTGTTAAATCACTTAGTTTATATTTAGTTCAATATATAGCCTATCTGTGGGTAAAGATTGGTCTTCCGTGGTAAATACAATTTGTCTTGCCAATCAAGTTCGAATCATGCCACTCAGTGAAATTGTGTAACTTTTGCTATCTAAACTTAAGCCTAGAATAAAAGGAAATATTTTTTCTCTGAAACTTACTGTGATTGGTTAAAATCAATATGCACGTATACATTTGTAATTTTTTTTAATGTAATATTATTTTTCTTTTCTTAAAGTTTCTTGTAGAAGACTAAAGAAAACTCAAGTTTGTTACTAAAAGTCATCCTAAAGAAAACAACTTTATTAGACACTTAGTTTTAATAAATGACAGCCATGAGATGACAAACAAACGTTTTGCTTCATAAAATGTGATTTTTAAAATAAAATCATCTTTATAAGAAGTTGATAAGGTCGTAACATTAACTTATATAAGTGTTTAGTTGGTAAATCTACCTTAGATATTTGTAATTAGAATTTTATATTTCATAATTTGTTACATTTGAATTTTTTTAATTTATATAGAAACCCTTCAATAAATGAACTCAATTTATAAATATAATTTAAACCACTAACGACCGGTATAACATTGAATTATATTTATTAAACTGAAAATCATCCCAATATTTTCTTCAGGCATACATTTTAACTCACTTTATCTACAATATAGAAAGTAGTGTAGCCTACGAGTAATAAAAACAGCTGATTTAAATAAAATCACACGTTATCACATAGCCTAATGAAATATGTTATATCTTTATAAAGAAATTGCATTAAAACAGTTTAAACCTAACCTTTAAGAAACCTCCAAGTGCAGACCAAAACAGCTGTTAACATTATCCACCATGTTTGAATTTCAGAAATCTTTGGTAAAGGTCTTAGAACTCCAGATTGATTTACAAGTTCTTAAAACATCACTTGATAATAATTCACCCTAAGCAATTTATTTTATTTTCACCACGCAATAACAATTTCCACTTTATATAGCACTTGGAAAAGGTTTTAATTATAATGATGTATCTTACGCAAAATTATTTATTACCCATTTATAAAAGCAAAGTAGCACAATTAGTTTTTGCAGTGGTTTTATGTAATCGAGTAACAAATACAGTACAATACATATTCACTGGAATGTATCCAAATCTGTAGGATAAATCTACACCGCAAGCCTGGTGTGTTTGAAAGAATAAATATTTCATCGATATCCCCGAATCCTATTCATACATTAGTACAATGGCTACAGATTACATGCGCCTTGTTTTAAATTCATGTGGGCCAGACCGCCTCAACTCCCGAGCCATGAATAAATCCAAGTGAATTATGATCGTCTCCAGTAACTTGTGTGTGGGGAGGTGGGCGGTTATGTAACCTTGAAAACTGCCCTGTGTTTTAGGAAGAAATATAAACTTTTCTGGTATATAACTGAATTTTTTTTATATTTTTAGTTTAATTTAATGATTCTATACTAAACATAAAGCGTAGACTGTTAACATTATACAAGAATGTAAATATTCTGTGAAATAATTATTTCGGTGATAATAACTACTAATCCAGTTCTACATTACCAAATAAAATATTTACTAGAAACATTTTTTTTAAAGTAAACAAATGAAAATAATAGTTTAAACATATTGTTGTCCACGATTAACGTTATTGTATACGTTATAAAACAAAACTAAGCGAATAACAACTATTCATAACTTATGTCACTAAATAGTCGAATAAATAGTGAAACCCCATTTCAGTATAATCGAACTATATTTGTATATTTTAACATTCATAAACTCACTAGAATTAAAAGTATCGAACTCCTTAATGAATTTCTTATTGCTATATTTGTTTGCATTATATTTTGTTATGTTTTATTTCTATAGTATACCTTTTTCATTACACTTAATGTTTTGTATATATTAAGTCCAGAATTAAAGTTTACTGCCACAGGAAAACTATACGTATGAGATAAAGATTGTGTAAGGAAGGATCGTACCTGTATTTTAAGATCCCTGATTGTAACACTTTTCTACCTGAATTTAACCAAGTGGAAACTGTTTTTGATGTCGTCACCGTTGAACCTTTTGCTGACAAGATCAAATTACACGTTCGAAAAATATCGTTTATATATAATTTTTTATCAAATATTTTTGTCTAAAACAATCTTTTTTATTATATATTTTTTAATATTATATCTTATTTTTTGTATTTTTGTTTCTGTATAATTTCTTCTTGTTTATATTTTCTTTTTGTATTCTAGCTTTTTCCACCTTCTTTTCAAAACGATAATCATTTAAACACTATACTGAGTCTTATATGAAAATTGAAATGTTACACATTTTAGATCTGTGGCCTAATTTTATAGAAAGAATAATATCGTATTGTTGTTAGTGGGTATTTATTTATTTTCATATTTTGTTTATTATACTCGATAATCAGTAAAACGATTATCTTTAGGCCTACGAGTTTGAAGGATATATGGAACAAGATAGACGCATGTATCTTCCCTGGAAAGTGGCACAGAAACACAATCGCGACTGAGTCATTACCCCATAGCACAGATGTAGGCATGGGTTAGGATATGAGGAAGATGGTTCCCCTCCTAATCCAATGGCTTACAAATTTCAAGAAGAATAAATACTGGGTTAGATGTTTCTTTACGCAAGCTATACTTGTAGGTTAGAGGACCAGGGATATTATAACCGATTGTTGTATAGTGGGGTCCAGGCAGGTTATAATTGATATTTGTAGATTGAAGGAGCGGATGTATTATAATCGATAGTCTTAGAATGAAGGACCAAGCTCATTATAATCGATACTTGTAGAATAGAGGCCGGATATATTATAATCGATAGTTGTAGAATAGAGGACCAAGCTTATTATAATCGATAGTTGTAGAATAAAGGACCAAGCTTATTATAACCGATAGTTGTAGAATAAAGGACTACACATATTATAATCGATAGTTGTAGAATGGAGGACCAGGCATGTTATAATCTATATTTGTAGAATGGAGGCCGGACATATTATAAACGATAGTTGTAGAATAGAGGACCAAGCTTATTATAATCGATAGTTGTAGAATAAAGGACCAAGTTTATTATAATCGATAGTTGGAGAATGAAGGACTACACAAATTATAATCGGTAGTTGTAGGTTGGAGGAAAAGGGATTTTATAATATATATTTGTAGAATGGAGGCCGGACATAATATAATCGATAGTTGTAGAATGGAGGGGACCAGGCATGTTAAAATAAATAGTTGTAGAAGAAGACCAGGCATATTATAATCTATATTTGTAGAATGGAGGCCGGACATAATATAATCGATAGTTGTAGAATGGAGGACCAGGCATGTTATAATAAATAGTTGTAGAAGAAGACCAGGCATATTATAATCTATATTTGTAGAATGGAGGCCGGACATAATATAATCGATAGTTGTAGAATGGAGGACCAGGCATGTTATAATAAATAGTTGTAGAAGAAGACCAGGCATATTATAATCTATATTTGTAGAATGGAGGCCGGACATAATATAATCGATAGTTGTAGAATGGAGGACCAGGCATTATAATAAATAGTTGTAGATAAGACTGGGACATGTTATAATCGATACTTGTCGAATAATGGAATTGGGAAATTATAATCGATAGTTGTAGAATGAAAAACTACACATATTATAGTCGTAGTTGTAGAGTAGAGGATTAGGCATACTATGATCGATTTTTCTGTAATGGAGGACCAGCCATATTATAATCGGTTGTATATGGAGGCAGGACATATTAACAATCAAATTCACTGACAGAGGTTTTAAAGTTATTAGAATTTACCAAAACAAAGATACGGACACTACCACCTTTTGTACTTTTAAGAGAAAAATCAAATCTCAAATTTAAAGTTTTCATAGTTCGGGCTGTGCGTCGATCAGTCAACCAATCAATCAGACGCATTATGTAAACTATTCTCTAACCTTTTTCTTATTACGTTTGAAGATGTTGCTACACTGCCTTACGTTCGAAACATGGTAAAAAAATGTGCCTTTACAATACACGTAAATACGTCAATATAAAGGATGAAATATCGCCTGACTCCGTATAGTAAAGGAACGAAAGTGACGAGCGGCCTCCCCTTCGGTAACGAAAGGGTAGAGGGGTGTAAATCATTGGCTTTTACAATTTTACCACCCCCCAGAGAGTTATGAGATCCTCCCTGTGGGGGATTTTCTATCTCTGACTTTATTGAATCACTATAGACGTGCAGACAGGCCGAGGGGAGTAAATATCTCACCGTGTGTGTTAGTTTCTAATGAAGGCTTCATATTACGCGCTGGTGACGGCGCCTTACGCACTGCCCTAAGTGTCTAAAGCATTGAAGCTGGTAGTTGCAAAGAATCATTCGTTCAAATTACAACTACACGAAGTACCTACTACCTAAGCACATCAAATAACATTCCCATAAAATTACAACATGTCAGTTAGAGGTCTTGTACCTATAGTTAATACTTTATTTATAGATTGTACTTAATAGAGATTCTGATAGATTCTAATTTACAGAAAAACTTAGATGTTGATAAATTTACTAAATAAATTTTTTTAATGATTTCAATTGAAACAGGTTTTCTTCTGAGAGTGTCAAAAAATGTTATTTTAAAAATTGGAATGATAATATATAATTAATTGTTTATATATTTATTGATTTATAGTAAAATGTATTGAAATATAAATAAATATATTTATTATCTAATAAAAAAATTTTGAATAATAACGTTTCAAGTTAATAATGTACAATACATAAAAGTAACATAACCTACGTGTCTATCAGATGTTTCACAACATAACCTATAAAATAAAATCAGCTGTTGCATAAAGTCATATGTTATCACTCAATTTAAACTGGAATATGAAGCACTTCTCGAGATAAAATGAAGTTAGAAAAGCGTGACGAATAATATAATTTACGCCTCGGAAAACTAACAGCCCTAAACAGCGAAAAGAATTATTCACTTCAATAAGAACAATAAAACTAGTTTATTCACTGTAAAGTGCCCTTGATGTACTTTAACTAACAATCTAACCATCGTCTGAACATGACGCTAATAAGTACATCAATTGTTTTGTAGTTATTGAGTTTTAATCTGTTTAACCCATTCATATTACACAGTTATTTAAGAGAATAATAAAATAAATGTTTCTGTTGTTTTAATTTGTAAACAGAATATTTCTAAATATGTGAGTAAAATTATTTAATTTGTTTATCAGTTGTGAAAATAAATTATATTTTTCTTTACTATAAAATCATATAAAAAACTCTACGAGAAAGTAGTTTATTTTTTATAAATAGGCCTATATATTTTTAATAAATGAGAGAACGTGTTTAATTCAATTTTATTTTTCTTCTTTAAGCTTTATCTTTGATCATATCTCTGTTTTTTGAATTCACCCAGTTTCATGGCCAGCTTGATCTTATAAACAGTTAATCCCTTCTATATTTGAACCAAATCTTCTACAATACAGAAGCTTTTGTTACGATATCGTCTTTTTCTATAAATTTAAAAATTATAGCTTTTAAATTAACATGAACAATACACTGAATTAATATAGCCAAGTTGTTTAATAAATTTAGAAACCAACTATAAAAAGACATTCAATCCATCTGGCTTAAGTCGCCGACTCGTCACCCACTCTTGTTTGAGGAGTGCAGGGTGCGTTCCACCCTCTGAATACAATATGTGATCAGTTCAAGAGCTTTGTAAGCTTATGGCTGTATAAACACATCTACTTGACATGCTGGTTATAATCCGAAGGTGAAGGGGCTTTTTAGCTTGCCGTGTATGAGTGGCCCCCTCTAGCGTCCCTTGAACAGAAAATAATCGGTTTGGATTGGTTTTTACAAAACTCAAGTTAGTTTGAAAATTGTTTTACTATCAGAGCTTTCCATTAATTTTTTCTAATTTTATTGTTCATTGTTCATATTGTTGATGTTTGGCTCTTTTTGTATATAATTTAGTTCTTTCTATTAGTTCATACTCCTTATATATATATATATATATATATATATATATATATATATATCGAAATCTTGATGCTGTTCATGACGAGCTGGTTGTTAATCTCTTATTACACTTTAATATTACTTGCGACCAGGCTTTTTGTTAACTAAAAGTTGTTAAATTGTTAACTTACACTTGGAGGAAACGTTTTCGTCTTACGGTTTCTACAGCCTCGTATGTCTGCCGCTAGGATTGCTGGAGTTGTGCTTTTTTGGTAGCAATTTTTAAAAGTTATACGTGTTGTGATCGAAGAATATGTATGTTCTATGTCGTGTTTGTTCATTTAGGATATCATTTCTATGTGTGCTGCTATGTCTGTATATTTCTAGTGTTTTTAATTTATGGCCTTTGTTGCATGTGTGGAGGATGTTCATGTTATTTTCCATACTTTTGCATGAGTGTTTAGTGTCCATGAGGTGATATGTGAAGGTGGATTCAATAGTAGTGTGCAGTGCCCTTTTGTGTTCTTTATATCTTTCGGCAAAAGATCTGCCAGTTTGTCCAATATAGACCTTATTGCAGTTGTTGCATTATAGTTTGAATATTCCTGGGTTAATGTATGTGTTGGTATTGTTATTAATGTTGTGTCTGATAGCTATTTGGCTTTTATTTGTTATTTTGTAAGCTACACACAAAACAAACCCACAAATAAAATAGCACACCAATTCAAAAAAAGCAGGATACAATGTAGCTGAAAATGTAATTGAATTAATTCATGTTTGAAATTCAGCACTTTGACACCGAGCCAACTTTCCCATATTAAGAAATCAGTTACTTAAAGATGTATTTGAAATTATAAAAGGTAATTCCTTGCAATAATGAAACATTACAAGATATGGATAGATTGAGAAATTACAGACACCTACTATAGGGAGGGGAATGGAAAATTGCGTGGAAAGTCGCTCTCTATTTTTTCACCTAATATTATGATTCTGTCAGACGTAAATACAAATTTATATTTATTATAATTATAAAATAAAAAGTAACTAAAATGTAAGTTGTATATGCTAACCTCTTTATTATGTGATTTGATTTTTTTTTATTACTAGTTTGCAATTCTATTCAGTCTTCTTTATAATTTCGTCACACACTTTAAAATATTATGAATTCAAACAACATCATTTATAAATTTATATCAATGATATCATTCTGTGGCGAGAGATTTTCGGCTCACACACAATAAACAGTGTACCAAATGT
>JBAIZL010000003.1:86589541-86602041 GCA_036971475.1 Prosapia bicincta | reverse complement strand
GTTTGCGTTATAAAACTCATTTTTTTTTTTTTTTACAGTCAATCATATCTTAATCGAATACTTTTACCTGTTTACAATTTGTTTATATTGTCTAGAAATACAATAACCTTCAATATATATATATATATATATATATATATATATATATATATATATATCCAGCGACTTTATTACAGCATTCATGACCATTTAACCCCATTGTTTCTTGTTTTGTCATTCATCTTTTTCTTCTATATCTCTTTAGTTCATAGCTATTATAATCCCATTTCCTTTTCTTCGGTCTTTTTTTCCTTCTTCGTCTTTTTGGGATCCATTTCCCAGTTTTTCATGGCAATCTACCATCTTATTCTATCCATATGGCCGTACCAGGAAAGCTGCTTTCTTTCTATTGTATCTGTAAGGGATGTCTCTACATTCATTATTTCTTTCATTCTGTCCGTTCTCATATGATCCTGTTATGTGTATCTACATCTTCTCCAGAAACTATTAGTTTTTAAAAAAATGTTCAAGCTACAACTACTTCTAATTACATCATTTATAGAATGATTTCTCTACAATACGTCTAAGAGTAACTATATTATTGTTTCAAGTAACATGTATGTTGCAAAAAATTTGAAGATGATGCCATATATTATATAAAAGGTTTTAGTAAATTTAAATCCTTTAGAGGTAGACTGAAAATTTCATAACTGTTGATATTTTTTGAAAGAAAATTTTCGAATACATGATTCTTATGTCAGCTATTCTGTGTCGGGACAAATATATCAGTGAAGGAATTTTTCAACCGAGTTGAAGTAACTAACATTTTCCTCTCGATACTGACAGCTTGTCAGTTCCTATCGAAATTTACACGAAACAGAGTTGTTTATACACTTGTCATGAGGAAAGCAAATAAGCAATACCCCACGTGACGCCGCTAAAGACCTCTAGTGATGAGTGTAGCAACTTTAACTTCATGTCGAACAGCTGTTTGCGGCCGGAAGTGCAGACTATGCGTGGGAGAATGCAATCGCCAGCAGTAACCGGAACTCGGTACATTTAAATTGGACTTATTGCAAATTGCTTGCTGTGACAAAATATTGCGTTCATGTGTGAAAGTAATGAATGGCCACAGATAGAGCGTTGACACTTGGCCCTATTAAGCAATCACGTGTATAGACATTGGAGTGTTATTTACTGATTGAAATCACGCCTTGTCACATTGAAAACAACCATTTTATAAATGAAAATAAACAAAAAATCACATGTGGCTGTCATTGGGCCTAACCGACAGAAATTAGTACTTCATTTCAAGAGTTCATTTTAATAGTTTAGTTGATGATAATAATAGAATATATTGACAGAAAACCTTTATTAGATGCTGAAAAATATACTGAATAAAAATTTTATTTAACTAATTTTATTGAAATTTGCTCTAAAAAAGTGTCTGACGCACCTGAGGAAGTTTTAGTTTAAAAATTAGAACAAGAGTATATAGGTTATTATTATTACATTGAATTAATTGTAGTCACATTAATAAATGAATATTATTTACTATATTCATGTTATATGAATTATATGAATAATAATATATTCACTGATGTATAAATGAATATATTTATGAACTGATTAAAACATTTTAACCTAATAATGTACAATAAATAAGGTAACATAACCTAACGTTTTGAAACAGCAGTTCTATAACATAACCTAAAACATAAAATCAGCTGATATCAGCGCCTAACAATGTTTTCGTTTAAAAAATTGGAATGAAAATAAAACTCACTCTATTTATATTGAGTTAATTATATTGATGTTCGAAATTAATATATTTATTAACGGTTGAAAAAAATTTGAATAATATTATAAATAATAATGTACAATAAAAAGGGTAACATAACTTACATGTTAAAACAGCTGTTCTACAACATAACCTATAATATAAAATCAGCTGTTGTATGAAATCATATCTTATCACGTAATTAAGCTAAAATATGTAGCGCATTCCGTTATTCGTCTCTTAAGCCGTGTCGTGAAGGAATGAAGAGTGGTGGATGAGACGATTTTTCTCTAAGTCACACCTAGTGATAAGAAATATTCGCTTCAACATTTTTACGTGATTAAATAGTTTTTACTTGAATAAAAATAATTTAGAAAAGTACTTAATTTTTACTTTTCTTATTTCTTTATTGAAGTGAAAAAAATGAATTATGTTGAAGTATTTTTGTTACATAATCATCCTATTTTATTACGTACAGTTGGAAATTATTCACTAAACACTGCAGTACAGTAAATGTATTATTCAGAATCAAACACTTAAATAAAGATGCTGGGACTGGATAATGGACCGATGCTCTTTCGTTGGTACCGAATCAAAACATTGTTGTCCTAAAAACATTTTCAAATTGTTCTCGAGGGCCACGCAGCCGCCTCGAGAGTGCAAGGATCAATTCAACTGAGAGCCCAAAATCAAACTATACTATTTAATGTTATTGGTTTTTTGGATCATTTTTGTACTCCTTGTTTTTCTAAAAACACTCGTAAAAATTTACAAATGTACGAAGTACATTGCGCTGTTATGGTTTAGAATAGAAAACGATTGGATTTTACTACCTCGTTTTGTCAACGCATTCACTGATGAACTCGCCGGTCTTAGGCAAGATGGCTCGGTTGAATACGTTATGATCTCTAAACACGTTTGATCCCTATAACCACAATGCTCAAGAACGAGACGATCATTCCACTTAAGGATAGAAAAGTCTATTATATGCGCCTTAATTTTATCGAAATTTTATTCGTGAAAAAAATATTAAAATGAAAGTTGTAGGATCTCTTTTCAGGAAGAAACATTGCGTTTTCATTATGACGCTTTTTTCTGAACCAGTCTGGTTGTAATAAAATTACAGTAACCTAATTTTGGTTTCAATTTTAGCCCAAGTGGCCTTAATGTTTGGATTTAAAAATAGTATGTGCCCAAGGTGCAAAATATAGTATGAAAGTCCTCTTGTTAAAAAAAAAAAAAACATTTTAATTCTAACATGGGTTGATCGTACCTCAGTACTTTCGTATAACTTATTTCTTATTATATAATAATAACATAATGATAAGTAATAATAAGTAATAATTAATATAATAATATTTTATTTGTGTGTGTATATATATTAATGATTTTTATCTCATTACTATACTCCACCAAGACTCGGCAGCGCCACAGAGGTTTAGGTGATCGTCACACACACACTCGCGTTTACCCGGTCCTGCGGCCTCCTGCAAAACTAAAAATTTTTTAAACGTAACATTATTTCATAACATTTCAAATGATTTGATCCGACCTGACGAGAGCTTACATTTCCGCGACGCCCTGATCACTCAATACTGAATCTATTGCTTGTTGATTTTATTAAACTGATTTAAATTAAAGTTACAAAAATGTTTGATTCTCTGTTTCAGTGGGGAGTGTAGATCCTGGAATAGACCTACTGGAGTCCTTACAGCTTCACAACTCCAGCAAAGAAGGCGTGACGTTGGCACCTGGACCTCAGAGACTAAGACCGGCTTTTTATCTGCAAGGTAAAGCACACAAGATATCTAATACCGTCATACTTGTACGATTGTATTACTTCACTGTCAAGTTGTAATCTATTTTGCCTTGAAGCTTATCATTAGAACATATCATAGAACATTTGCAGCTCTTTCTTGGGCTGACTGTGGGTCTATGGAATGGTTTTCCTTAAAATGATTTAAAAGTATGAATAAGTCGAGGAAACACGTTCAATAACGAAGTCATATACATAAATGAGTACAGCTACATAAACATAAACATAAGCTTTACAACTTGAGTAGATACGGGTACTGATAATTTTTTACTTTGTCTTTGAGACGCGTATGAGAAAATAATTATGGATTGTGGCCTGGTATTCGTAGCTATTTAATTGCACTTTCATATTGTAAGCACTTGTACTATTAATTAATTATTTACTGTAGGGGTCTACCTATTAGTTACTGTGGAGGTCTATTGATTATTTGTTGTAAAGCTCTGTCGAATAATTACTGTAAGGCTATATCGATTAGTGACTGTAGAGGTATATCGGTTAACTATGCTATAGGTCCATCGATCAATTATTGTAGAGGTATCTCGATTAATTAAGTAGAGGTTTCTTAATTAATTACTGTAGTGGTTCATCGATTAGTTATTGTAGAGGTCTATCGATTAGTTATTGTAGAAGTCTATCTATTAGTTATTGTAGAGGTCTATCGATTAGTTATTGTAAAGTTCTATCGATTAGTTAGACTGTAGAAGTCTAACTATTAGTTATTGTAGAGGTATATCGATTAGTTATTGTAAAGGTTTATCGATTAGTTATTGTAAAGGTCTATTGATTAGTTATTATAGAGGTCTATCTATTAGTTATTGTATAAAGGTCTATCGATTAGTTATGGTAGAGGTGTATCGATTAGTTATTGTAGAGGTCTATCGATTAGTTATTGTAAAGGTCTATCGATTAGTTATTGTAAAGGTCTATCGATTAGTTATTGTAGAGGTGTATCGATTAGTTATTGTAGAGGTCTATCGATTAGTTATTGTAAAGATCTATCGATTAGTTATTGTAAAGGTCTATCGATTAGTTATTGTAGAGGTCTATCCATTAGTTATTGTAGAAGTCTATCTATTAGTTATTGTATAAAGGTGTATCGATTAGTTATGGTAGAGGTGTATCGATTAGTTATTGTAGAGGTCTATCGATTAGTTATTGTAAAGGTCTATCGATTAGTTATTGTAAAGGTCTATCGATTAGTTATTGTAGAGGTGTATCGATTAGTTATTGTAGAGGTCTATCGATTAGTTATTGTAAAGATCTATCGATTAGTTATTGTAAAGGTCTATCGATTAGTTATTGTAGAGGTCTATCCATTAGTTATTATAGAGGTCTATGTATTAGTTATTGTATAAAGGTCTATCGATTAGTTATGGTAGAGGTGTATCGATTAGTTATTGTAGAGGTCTATCCATTAGTTATTGTAAAGGTCTATCGATTAGTTATTGTAAAGGTCTATCGATTAGTTATTGTAGAGGTGTATCGATTAGTTATTGTAGAGGTCTATCTATTAGTTATTGTATAAAGGTCTATCGATTAGTTATGGTAGAGGTGTATCGATTAGTTATTGTAGAGGTCTATCCATTAGTTATTGTATAAAGGTCTATCGATTAGTTATGGTAGAGGTGTATCGATTAGTTATTGTAGAGGTCTATCGATTAGTTATTGTAAAGGTCTATCGATTAGTTATTGTAAAGGTCTATTGATTAGTTATTGTAGAGGTGTATCGATTAGTTATTGTAGAGGTCTATCTATTAGTTATTGTATAAAGGTCTATCGATTAGTTATGGTAGAGGTGTATCGATTAGTTATTGTAGAGGTCTATCCATTAGTTATTGTATAAAGGTCTATCGATTAGTTATTGTAGAGGTCTATCGATTAGTTATTGTAAAGGTCTATCGATTAGTTATTGTAGAGGTGTATCGATTAGTTATTGTAGAGGTCTATCCATTAGTTATTGTAGTCTATTAGTTATTGTAAAGGTCTATCGATTAGTTATTGTAGAAGTCTATCTATTAGCTATTGTAGAGGTCTATCCATTAGTTATTGTAGAAGTCTATCTATTAGTTATTGTAGAGGTCTATCCATTAGTTATTGTAGTCTATTAGTTATTGTAGAGGTCTATCCATTAGTTATTGTAGAAGTCTATCTATTAGTTATTGTAGAGGTCTATCCATTAGTTATTGTAGAAGTCTATCTATTAGTTATTGTAGAGGTCTATCCATTAGTTATTGTAGTCTATTAGTTATTGTAAAGGTCTATCGATTAGTTATTGTAAAGGTCTATCGATTAGTTATTGTAGAGGTCTATCCATTAGTTATTGTAGAAGTCTATCTATTAGTTATTGTAGAGGTCTATCCATTAGTTATTGTAGTCTATTAGTTATTGTAAAGGTCTATCGATTAGTTATTTTAAAGATCTATTAGTTATTGTAGAGGTCTATCGATTAGTTATTGTAAAGATCTATTAGTTATTGTAGAGGTCTATCCATTAGTTATTGTAGAAGTCTATCTATTACTTATTGTAGAGGTCTATCTATTATTTATTGTAGAAGTCTATCTATTAGCTATTGTATAGTTCTATCGATTAATTATTGTAGACGGCACTAAAATAATTATTGTAAAGGTCTCTCAATTAATTAGTTATTGTAGATGTCCATCAATTAAATATTGTAATGATCTATTGATTAATAAATGTGAAGGCCTATCGAATAATTATCTTAAAGGTCTACCTATTAACTATTGATAAGATCTATCGATAAAATTATTTTAGATTTCTCTAGATTACCTAATGTAGAGGTGTCTCGATTTGCTAATGTGGAAATCTATCTGTCTATTTATTATTGTAGAAGTATTTCTACCAGTTAAGAGCAAACGCAATTGCAAGGAATTCCTAATTACTTCTACAGCGTAGTTTCGCCAAATCGCTGTTTAGACAACACTTTTGTTTTACTGATTATTATCAGAGATAGTTCCCCGTGTGCTTGCGAAAAGAAATGCTTGAAGAGGCTTTCTTATGTGCTTCGAAGAAAGAGGTGAACAAAGTCAAACGTTGTATAGGGACCTTAATAAAGGAAGAGTTACCGGTAGCACCAAAGGGCCCCTTTTATCCATTCGCCCATTAGAGCACAAAGATGTGCAAACTTTTCTATAATCTACTACTCAGCCTATGATAACACATCCACGACGAATCTTAACTTAAATTTGACACTCCCGGATCCCGTGATAAACGGCAAGGCGCAAAACAGGTGGTTGGTGTCACTGATCTCAATGAACCGGTATGAACGCTTAACTGTAATGCATAGACCGGACACAGGTCCAACCAGAGCCTACCGTTTCTATCGCTTTTCAAGAACTATTCGGGACCAGTAGAACGTTCCAAATGGAACAGCATATCTGATAATACTCTGAATAGAACTGAGGTTGTGGCGGAGAAGGGATGCTAGGTTGCCAGTTGGAACACTTGTCACTCACACTCACTAGGTAATCCAATAGGTTAATTTGATTAACAGGAACCAATAGGCTTCAATCTAACAATTTTTAATAAATAAGTTGTTTTAAAATATTGTTAATAATAGATTAAATCTAATCTTTGGTTCTATACTCTAAAACTATTATTCTATGTTTAAAACTATGTTTTTCTTGAGGCCTACAATTGATACAGTTTAAGCCAAAATCTTTAGAGTCGATGGTTTTAAGTAAATGTATCGATTTTTTAGTTATTTAAAGTAAAAAGATGACATTAACCAATTACGTCTTTAATAAATATACTAATATCATAAGTTACTTAAAATTAAATCTAAAGATTTATTGTTTTCCCAATGGTTGGACAAAATTGTTTCCATTAACATATAATGTAGGCATGTAGAATATATCAGACTAAAACGTTACACTTAATAATTTTACTTACGCATTTTATTTTATAAGTTTTATAATTTTAGAGAATAAAGCGTAATAAACCACTAGAAAATCACTCACTTCACAAAAGTTGAACAAAGACGCTGATTGGCCAACTGGAGTCCGACTTAGAATTGGCAACAAAGGCCCGTTTCCTTGCTATTCGTCCAAACAGTGACGAGCCCCCAACCCTCTGCCACTTTTACCTTCATATAAAATAAACTAAATATTCCCGTTCAGACTGTACATACGTATATTCAGACTAACCATAGTTCAGTCCAGGTGCAAAGTAGACTTTTTCCATCCTAATTGGCCGTGCCTAAGGCCCGTGCACTCAAACTAGAGGCCTGAGTTTATAAAGAAACAAGCCGAAGCCTGTGGATTTAAACTTAAATGTTTTTACAGTTATTTTATTATGTTTAATTCCATCACGTTATATTTATTTTGCCTCATTCTTTCATACTTTAATTTTTTTCATTTATGCAATACTTTTTTCCTATTCTTTTGTATTTGCATTCGTCTTATGTATTTACACCTGTTATTTAAACCTTTATTTTCCGTGAATAAAATTATTCCGTCACCACTGTATTTAATTACACTAATTACTGTATTTAATCACCACTGTAATTAATATACCGTCTCTTCGACGAAAATAATTCCACTAGGGGAAGTGCGTTTAAAAACTTGGCCGCAAGTAGATTTTACTTTATGTAATTTTACTCCTTTATAGGACACACGAAACAACTTGTTCAGTCACGAAAACCCAGGCCAGGAAACCGCTGTCTTCACCGTCAAGGTGCGCCTGCAATACCCTACCTGTACTGTGTTGCGTGTCGTGATGCTTCATTAAAAGTATTCATTGTTTAAAAGGCCGGGTAGACCCCCCCCCCAACCCCCTCCCCCAGACTAGTTAAACTAATTCCGTGAACTTGCTTTTGAAAACGTCTAGTGGTCATAGGCACCGAGGACGTTCTTAGCGTCTGATGATTTAAACTGATCCTAAATATTAGCAAAATTTAATATTACCGAATGAAGGAGACACAGCTATTTAGCTGTCAAATAATAACAAGCAACTATACAAATATAAAAGTCTGTATTATTTTAAAATATTACATGTTTTTGCAATAGAAAAACCATAAAAAAATTATTTTAATTTCTTTATTATTAGACTTTTTGAAAGTAGTTTTATTTTAAAAATTCTCGTACCATTGGAAGTAATAAAAGTATGGCGATTAAATGAAAAGACTTTATTTATTTTTCAGTCACTAACAACAACTAGTTTTATATTTGGTTATCTGATAACGCTCATTGAAGAAATAAAAGTAATAAGTAGAATTACACCAATAATAACTATACAATTATTAAAATGTTTAAAACATCAATAATTTTTATATAAAAAACATTTTGTATAAACTAAATTTTTATAATTGTTAATTTCGTCTCCACGTAAGCTAGTTTTTAACTAAAAACACTTGTAAATATGTTACACTTGGCTATAGTAGCACTTACTTTATAATTGTTAAGGACGGTCGTTTCGACAGATGTGTGTCCCATTGTCAATTCAAGTGAGTTACGGTCTGACTTGCAATGGGACATCTTCCAAAAAGACCGTCCTCCACAAATATAAGTAAGTGCTACTATAGGCAAGTGTAATGTTTTTAGTTAAATTTTTATATTATTTAAACAACTAATTTCAAAACACATTTTTTTTTTAAATAACTCAATGAGCACTTGGTAAAAGTAACTAAAATATTTAAAACACGAAAATTATTACATCCTTAAATTATTACTTCTAAATTAAGAGAAAAACAACTATTACACCATTTTACGTGGTAATAATAAAGGTGGCTCAAAACTCGAATCATCAGTGGAAATAGTCAATGGTGCGACTTTTTCTCACATGTTTTCCATTCAAAAAATTGGAAACACTCCAAAGAAGGGAAGGGTTAGAATTCAGATTTGTAAATGTAAATTCTGACTTGCAAGGCTATTTAAAAATGTGTTTTAACCAATTAAAAAGAAAATAGTGAAATTATTTATAGAGGAATTTGTGTTAAATAGAATACAAAACATTACAAAAATTTACGTGAAAATGAATAATTTGTTTTAAAAAAGTATATTTTGTAAAAAAAGTTCTTATTACTCGAAAAATAAACAAATCTTCATATTAGAGTGAATCGGTAGTGCTTGGCAACATCTCTTCAATGTAACTATGTAACAATTCAGAGATTCAAGGTTATGTTTTCCTTTGGTTATTAGGCCTACGTTTATAATTATGTTAGTTTCGGGATCATGGATCTGTGATGGAACATTTTCTTTACTCACGCCTGATGTAAAACTCTCTCGGAAGAAGGTAGAGGTAAATGACAGGAAGGATATGTTTCCTGGTAGTAGTAGTAGTAAGGGGATGTGTGCGAGCGCGTGTATGAGTTTGTGTGTGTGTGTGTGTGTGTGTGTGTGTGTGTGTGTGTGTGTGTGTGTGCGTGTGTGTGTGTGTGTGTGCGTGAGTGCGTGCGCGTCTGTGTGTGTGTGTGTGTGTGTGTGTTTTTTTTTTTTTTTTTTTTTTTTTTTAAGGAGTTGGGGGAAAGATCTTCAAAAGACACCCGATGTTATGGGTAGTGTCGGATTCATCTCAGTATGGAGCCGAGACGCCTACCGACTAAAAAACCCCCCTTCTCCTCTTTCCAAAAGCCTTAATTACCCGCGGGACCTCCGCTAGGCACTACTTCACGGGGCGGCATTAGCGCTTACGCTCTCCCATCTTTTTCCTTACCTACGTCCCCCACTAACTATTAGCTGGGTGTACTTTCCTTTTCTTTTCTTTCTTCCGCAGTTCTGTAATCACTTCTCTGGTGAAGTCCGTTGTGGCGTTCCATATAGTTTCTGATGCGAGCATTTGCTCTACTAAATTTTCTGGCGTAATCGCCCCGTTGGTTAGCCTTTCGAATTCTCTTCGCTGTGGGTCAAACCTTGGACATGGGAAGAACACATGCCTCGCGTCCTCTTCTGCTCCATGACATACTGGGCAATTCGGTGAGTCCTCTTGCTTATACTTATATAAGTATTGTCGATAGCATCCATGTCCAGTAAGTAGCTGCGTCAGGTAGTAGTTGGGATCACCGTGCTGACGGTTGGTCCATTCCGCTATCCGTGGGATGAGCTGGTGGGTCCACCTGCCCTTTTCAGAACCATCCCACTCCACTTGCCATCGTTGTAGACTCTTCTCCCTTTCCCTTGTTCTGGAATCTTTTGCCTCCACCGGTTCTCGCGTTCTTCGCCGATACCGTCTGCTATATTCCTCTGCAATAATCTCGATCGGCAGTAGTCCCGAGATCACGTGAGCAGCGTCCCTAGAGACAGTTCTAAACGCGCTAGTGATCCTTAATGCCATTTGCCGGCCAACTGGGTATATTCTTCTTTGGCATTCTTGTAGCTCTAGTGCTTTTGCCCAAATGGCAATACCATAGGTCAGTATTGATGTCACAACTGACCCAAGGAGCGCTCGTCTTCTTGGTTTAGGACCACCCACATTCGGCATGATGCGGGATAATGCTCCTCCAACTGCTGCCGCCCTGGAGCTGGCATGCACTACTTGATCCTTGAAGTTGAGACGTGCATCTATCATTACTCCTAAGTATCGTACTGACGCCTTGGACTCAACCACACGCTCCCCAACTTGCAGTGTAATTGTTTCCCTTTTCTTCCTGCTAGTTATGAGCACTACCTCTGTCTTATGCATTGCTATCTTGAGTCCTGCTTCCCTCATCCAGTCGGCATATTTCCTGAATGTTTCGTTAAACAGGTTTTGTATGTCCTCCAGGAACTTTCCCACAATCACCAGGGCGACATCGTCTGCAAACGCGACCTGCGATACCATTCTCGGGATCTTCACTTCAAGGAGACCGTTGTACATTATATTCCACAAGAGCGGTCCCAGGACCGAGCCCTGTGGCACTCCTCCACTAACTTTATACATTTTTTGTCCCTCATCTGTGTCATATTGCAGAAGTCGGTCAGTGAAGTAGCTGGCCAGCAACTTCTGCATGTACTTAGGGACATCGAACTGGTCCAGTGCTTCCATTATTCTACCCCACCTTGCAGAGTTGAATGCATTTTGCATATCCAGAGTGACTACTGCGCAGTATTTTTTCTCACCATCAGTCCATCTGTCTCCTGTAGTCGCATCCTTTGCGAAAACCATACTGACTATCTGACAGATGTTTTTCAACTATTTCCTCTATTCTTGTATACATAATCCGCTCAAGAATCTTTCCCGCCGAGTCAAGCATGCAGAGTGGACGATATGATGATGGTTCGTCCGGTGGCTTTTTTCCTTTTGACAAAAGGACAAGTCTCTGCTGCTTCCATTTGGTAGGAAAGTGCCCTTCCTGTACGCATCTATTGTACATATGTAGGAACATCCCTGGCGCTATATTTATGGCTCTTTTCAGGGCAACGTTCGGGATACCGTCGGGTCCTGGTGCCTTATTGTTTCTCAATCTTGAGCTCGCAGACATTAGCTCCTCTAATGTTATCGGTGGGACCGGCTCGTCAGTGCAGAAGTTACCTATCTGTAGCTGTTGTTGTCGCGGGAAGAGGTCCGTGACAATCCTCCCCAATAGAACCGGACAGGTGGGTGAGGCCTGTGATTGAGGTTTTCCTCTTTTCATAACCACTTTATATGGTCTGCCCCATGGGTCACCTTCTACCTGTTCCACTAGTTCTTGCCAGCAGTGTGCCTTACTGCTTTTGATGGCCTTAACCAGTTTGAGTTGCGCAGCTTTATAGGATTCCTTCCGGTCGCTATAGTTCGGTTTTTTCCTGCCTCTAGTGACGCTTCTTCTTGCTCGGATGGCCTCCTGGCGACTGTTGGCGATGTCATTATTCCACCAATACATGGGAGGGTGATCATTTCTCGGACGCTTTCGCGTCATTGTGGCGTCACATGCAGCGGCAACTCTGCACATTACTTCCTTCACCTCAATCTGTGCATCATTTGCTGTAATGGCTTCGCTATTGAAGGCCACTT